>CALYLW010002816.1:0-28023 GCA_944989445.1 Ampullaceana balthica | reverse complement strand
CCATACACACTAAGAATGATTGCTGGGCCATACACACTAAGAATGATTGCTGGGCCATACACACTAAGAATGATTGCTGGGCCATACACACTAAGAATGATTGCTGGGCCATACACACTAAGAATGATTGCTGGGCCATACACACTAAGAATGATTGCTGGGCCCACAGCAGTTTTGAGTCTTAGAGTAATGATCCTCTCTGTGCCTCATGACGGGGGTTCAATGGATGGTAGGAGGGTGTTCTTAACTGTGAAACATACACCATGCTGTCTTGGTTCGTCTGCAGGTCTGCCTTGCCAGAAGAAAGTGTAATTTGGCTCTTTAAGGGATCCGCTGTCTGGGAGTCTAGTCTCCTGAAGACATTCGATGTCAAACTTCAGTCTCTTGAGCTCTTTATCAATTATTCCTATTTTCCGCATATCTTTTATAGACTGCAGGTAGGGTTGTTAACGATTAATTTAAATTTAATCGTTAACTTTAGAAAATTAACGATTAATTAATAATTAATTTCGATAAAAGTCAAAAATTAAGATTTATGGTGTCATAAGTAACATTTATTAAATGTACTTGTCGAAAATCGAAATAACACTGGAATGTCTGCTTTATATGGCATCTTTTAACCAACAACGCAAACAGACAAGTGTATTGACATTATTTCGTTCAAATGATGAACGGGTGTAATTGACAATATAACCAGCCGAGCTGAACAATTTTTCACATAGCTTTAGATTGTCTCAGCTGAAGTTTCTGATACTATAGTGGATGTTTGGTTTGCAGGTGATATGTAAGTGAAATGTTAGAACCTTGGTAGAAATGTTTGGTTTGCAGGTGATATGTAAGTGAAGTGTTAGTACCTTGGTAGCAATGTTCCCTTTGAGGAGCGCGGCTGCGTGGATATTTTACCGATGCAACGCAGGAGTTTAAAATCACCGCGCAGCAAATTTTGTAAAATATTGCACAAAAAAATGAAAATTGTGCAGCTTTGCACACGAGTGTTTTTAAATCCTTTATATTAACTCGTGGTGTCTGCGGCCGACCTTGCTTGCTTGCTTGTCGCCAAAACTTTTGATCGATTTTTAACCCACTTGCTCGCAAGATAGCGAGCTGAAATTTTGCAGGCAGTTTCGTACCGATGATAAAAACAATGTATCAAAATTTCAGATCGATCGCATGTACCGTAATTAAATTATTGATTTTTTAGATTATTTTATTTATTCCTATGTATCATGCTATTTTTTCAGATAGAGCGTCGCGGTGCGTATTATATTGAACAACCTTTCTGTCGCGCAATAAGGTGCGTATTTTACTGACAACACTTTTTATAAACCTATTCCTGATCGGTGCGCATTATATTAAACACGTTTTACGACACAACTGCAATTTTGTATTTCTGGATGGTCTTGCGCTGCGTATTATAATGAACATTCTTTTATTTACTTCTCGTACATAAAGGATTTATAGTCAAAAACTTGGTTTTTTACGGGTTTTTCTTATTTTTAAATTTGTACACGGACAACAAAGCTTAGACTTATGGTAGGCAAACGATTTCTCTCAATGGACACAATAACCTTTATAAACATTTTGAACTTTCACGTCAGTCAATAGTCTAAAACCAAAATGTTGTCGTAATCGTCCGGAAATTAGTTAATATTTATCGGCCGAAATAGTTTACTTTTTGACTTCCAGTACATTTATAAGTGGTTGGTCGATTAATCGTTAAAGAAATTAATCGTTAAAATTTCTCGATTAATCGTTAATTTCCGCAGCCCTAACTGCAGGTCATCAGTGATGCCGGGACGCATCGTTCTGACATTCCAGCTAGCAATTTGAAGAGCTGGGGTCTTCTTTTTAATTTTTGTATTTCTTGGTGCGGGGCTTTTTCACCCACTTGTTGAATAGTACTCTAACCTCCACGTACCCAGTAGAGTCGGCAGGCCATGACGGGATAGCACCTATTTGACTGGGGGCTGCCCAGTTTGAGGCGGGCGGTAGCTGTCCAGTGAGACTTGGTTGTCTCTCCCACCGTCGGAAGTGGCCCCTGGTACCTAGCTCTACGTCAATTGAGCTTTGGCTTAGAACTGGTAACTGCTGCTTCCCTACTTTTTTCCGACACCTTGCGGCGACGCTGGATTGTCTCCGCCAGAGCAAGCCTGGGCGGGTATTATGGAGAATTAGCTGCTGACCAAAAAGCATATCCCTTTCTCCAAGTCAATGGTGTAATCAAGGGAACGACTTGCGTCACTGCAGCTTGGCGCCATTGGCGTCTCCGGAGCTGCCGGAATGTACGTAACTCTTATCTATAGACCGTCTGTAGGTGCTCCATTTCCTGTTTTTTGTCAGGGTTTACTCCCTTAGCCTTTCCCGGGTGGCGGGTGTGGCTGCAAGGCAGCGGAGGTTTTTGAAGTCAAAGTTTCCTTCTCCTAGATGAACTACCAGCCAAGGTTAACAAGCCTCATCTGCCCGAAGGAGTGCCCAACGCAAGCACAGGGATCGAACTCATAACTGATTTTTAGAGTCACACTGTCACTTAGACCACCGGACACCAAACATTTTTTGCTATGAATTAGTTAATCATGATAGAAAAGTTACATTTTCGAACGGACCCTATTACTTAATTTTTCGTTTCAGATATAAGACTTCTGGTTTGAACGTCCTAAAATATATCGTGTATTTCATGGATCCCTGTTAGTCGGGAGTTCAGAATGAAATCAATTGCTACACTCATTACATTATATGTTTCTAATAATAACACGTAAGATTGAAAATAGAAACATTCACACCAGAAGTATACAGAATGCAGGAAATACGCAAGACTCCTGAAACATTTATTATAACAATAAGTAAGCTTTTTAAAACAATAGTCCGCACTTACATGTATCGACCTATCTTTATTCACTCAAAGAGAGGTAACTTATTAAAAATTCCTATCATTCGAGTATGCAGCAGTTCTCTTTCCAGCGTATTTTTTATTTCGCAATGAGTATTCATTTCTCAAAATCAAGTATTAAAATCATTTAGTAAATGAAATCGCCACCAACAAAATGAGGTAGAATTTTCTTAATGATTAAAAGTAATTCATCTCTTAAATGAAGTTGAGTTTAAATTGAAATAAAATAGATGAACACTTATTTCCTGTTTGAATGTAGTCTGTATGTTATTGTAGTGGTAAGGGAGATACATGAAAATTGTATTAGTATTTGTTGAGTGGCCATTCTTAGTTCAAGAAATTCAAGCTCGAGTACTATAAATGTATACCAAGGGTCGTGGGTTCGAATCTCTGTGAAGGCAGGGATTTGTTGCTGGGTCTAAGGGTGTCCCTGAGTCCAATTAGCTCATTAGTTAGGGAATCAATGGCGGCTAAGCATTGTGCCACACAATTCCATCATAGGCGTGGGCTTGTGAAGGCTGCGGCACTTGTCAGGTCAGCAAGGTCTCTGCATTCTTATAAGATAATAGGACGCAATAATCTTCTACAGAAAAGGAGTGTCTATAAGGTTTGCTAATGAGAGATGCCATTGAGAGTGTGTTTGTATTTAGGTCATTGTCCTGCAAGTTAATGCTAAGAATGACCTGTTTTGTTTTTGTTTCTAACGCCTTTGGTATGCAATTAATTCAGCCGTTTTTAAAGAGCTTGACGGCACATGCATTTATATATAACTACAAATATCGAATAAATTGCATTAGATTATAAAATAAAATTTAAGACGTACTAAAAATTTACTGTTCATCATATACCTGAATAAACGTACCGTATATACTCGTTCGCAAGGCGACCTTTTTTGGACAAAATCTAGGGGAAAAAGTTGGGGAGTCGGCTTACGAGCGGGTCATTAACGTATTTCTGCATGAATATTGAATATCAGTGTTGTAGATCATCAAGGTCCTTTTCTACATTCTACAAGATTCGACTGCTCTACCAGAAGCTATAATATATTATTAAACATCTGCACTTACATTATTTAATCATTTTATTTATTTTTGTGAACGTTTTAATAAATTGTTTTACTAATTTTGTTTTCAACAACAAATTTCAATGTACGCGATTTTGTCTCTGTTTATCAAATATTTTTTTTAAAAATAACGGTAACTCTTGCCTAACAAAGAGCAAAAAGACAAAGATAGCTACACAAAATAAACAATCATAATGACCGATTTAGCTTGAAGTTTAAAAAAAAATGTGTACCTTTTTGTTTAGCTGTCCTATTATTTTTTGGGGGTCGGCTTGCGAGCGGGTTATACACTTTTAATACTTTTCTCTTCCAAAAGTGGGCGGTCGGCTTATGAACGAACGGGCTGTGGAACGAGTATATACGGTATTTCAAAATGAAAATTTTGCAAAACTTTGACATGTTGTGCTTGTATTATGCGTAAATAAATATATTAACATAACAATAGGAAACCTATTCACGAAGTTTGACTTTCAATAGAAGTATTTGTGGGACTTACTACTATAGCAAAAACCTGGAGCATTTTCAGCAGGATTTATAGTTTAGATAGTGAAATGTTTATAGTTTAGATAGTGAAATGTTTATAGTTTAGATAGTGAAATGTTTATAGTTTAGACAGTGAAATGTTTAGAGTTTAGACAGTGAAATGTACAAGAGCAACACAAATTGCAAGATTTCTAAAAAAACAACAACATATGTAATATTTATTTTATAACGTTAAGATAGTAATTGATTTCTTTTTCACTGTTACATTTGCCAATAATTTCTGTTGATTGTAATGTAATGCATTTAATTTGCATTGTCCTTATCTTATTTTATTGTCAGTATTTGAACAAAAAAAAATATACAGCTAATTAAACAACAACCAACCAATAACAAACTATTTTTACGAACTAAGTTTTTTGCAGGAATATAAATCACATGTCATCGAAAAACTAAACAATTGAATAAAAAAAATAATTTAAATTTTAAAAAAACTTACTCATATAAATTGACCACCAGTGTACTATTTTAAAATACATAAAGACTTGCTTCGCTTCTTAAAAAGATTTGTACATATTTCATTATCAGATTTATTGTACTTCAAATATGGATTGTTCCGGTTTTCATCTCAGATTTGCTGGCTTCACAAAACGTTGCTGTAGCCATCCAGTATGCATGTCATCCAGTATGCATGTCATCCAGTATGCATGTCATCCAGTATGCAAGTTATCCAGTATGCATGTCATCCAGTATGCATGTCATCCAGTATGCATGTCATCCAGTATGCATGTCATCCAGTATGCATGTCATCCAGTATGCATGTCATCGTTTAGAAAAAAAATTATAACGAAAGTAATGTGTCTGCTCAAAATTTATTAACTCAGTTGAAATCATTCAAAAATTCTTAATAGGATGACATGGCGCCTTACTTTACATCTCTACAATGTTAGCAGAATCTCCTACAAAGATATGTGTCTGAAAATAATGTTCCTTTCGATTACAACAGAAGAGATTTTTCGAAAATTTCCATGGTTAACCAGAACTTAAAGTTACTATTTTTAATAGGTATGTTTACCAGTGGTTAACGGCAATCGTAATAATTAATAAATTGTGTTACTTAAATCTTTAATAATTTTAATAAAGGATTTTTCAATATAAACTTTTTTTCCTTAAAAGTAGCAGAATTAAGTTACACAGACCGCATTGATTAAGTGAGGAATTATCCATGTGATTCATCTTAACACAAAAAGATTATTACTGATCAACAAATTTTTAAAAAAAATTCATTGTTATTATTAAATTGATAATGTCAAACAATTGAATTATATTTTCTATATCACAGTTCTTTGCTTTGTTGCAACATTAAACTATTTTGCCCTGCGCATTTAATCACCAATATATAACAGCAAAGTTTAGCTTGATTCACAATAGATATTGTTTATTAATAAATTTAAGAATGCGCGTGGTCATAACTGTAAATGTTTTTACTTTAATTTTTTTTAAATGTTAATCTAATTTGTTATATAGTTATGCTATTTTTTATCCACTCTTCCTAATCACCAGTCAAATAAATACAGGAGATAAAGTTACATGGCTACGGTAGTTGGATGTCTAATCTTTTTATTCAATGAATTTAATGAAAATAATTTCCCTTGAAACTCTCAAGTTTTACAAATCAACATTAATGACTATAGCAGAGCTATCATTTATAAAACTAAGCAAAATTTGATCGCTTAAATACCAGCTGTCAAGTTTTAGCACCCCGTAGCTTAAATTTCATTGTAGTTACGATAATTACAATTCATTCTAGTAATTTCCGTGCAAAACTTTGGACCACACAGATCTTCAAAATCCACTTCATAACAAACAACGCCACTGTCCTCATAGCAAGCCTGAGTTCACCTCATATAATAATTCGTTTCAATTCTGCAAAAAAAACAACATTGTCACATGTTTCTAAGAAAATCATTACCAGCGAAGCAGCAACCTTCGCGATTCTTTTGTTTCGATAAATTCAATCACGTCCACTCCGTGTCCATTTCCTCCCCCAGGGACGATCCAAACAGCTCGCGTAGATTCATCTATACACGCCTTCATCTACCCACGCTACAGGATGTCAGCCCTGATGTCATTGTTACGTTTATGTCTGCTGTCAATGTTGGGATTCTAAAGCTTTCAATTGTTGCATCAATCCCTCAGCCCTGTGGCACTAAAGCCCATGTAGGGATTGGGCCTGCCTCTTTCTATTGTTACATATTACTAATGATAGATCATAAATTTAAATACTAGAAAAAATAAAACAATTCCTCTGTCATACGACATTCAATAACATTTAGTTACCATGAACACACAAACAAAGTATATTTTTTACATCAATTATTTCACATGATATGCTAACTTTACAATAATATATGATACTTGGTAAAACTAAAGAATATAATCATTCAACCACTGCTTTCCTGGTGGACAGATGGTTCTCTTTGTTTGCAGTCCACTCTCGTGGCTCCTTCTCCAACTTGAAGAGTCGACGCCTCGCAGTCTTCACTTGCCAAGATTACTCTTAGAGCTAGGCAAGGATCTGCCTAGTCGGAAGTCCCTTTGATTCTTGCCGTCGCGATGTTGTCTCTCCTAGCAGTCTGACGGATTTCTACGCTACTGATACATATTCTGTGACCCTGGACCAGTGTGGACCCTGCCTGTCAATAGTGTTACAAATGTTTCTCGCCGTATCACAGTTACTGACTGCTCGTACAGTTACTGGCTGTTACCATAGTTACTGGCTAAGGTAAAGTATTAGTACGAACATATACATTATGTAACTAATAATACAGATAAAGAAATTATCGAGATACAATTGAAATTTTAAAAAATGTAAATATTAATTCTGCTTCTAACTAATTACAAATGTCTATTACAAACAATACCTTATATAGATAATGTCAAAGACATCGACTCTTCTATACCAACCACACTCCTTTAACTCTAATAACCTTCTGGCTTCTACTTCTGTCGTGAGTGGGTGTGAGAGGAAGAAGGCCTTTGAACTCCGTTATTTATAGAGGTACCATATGACCCCGACACCAAATCCCATATGCCTTGACCTTCCTCTGTGATTGAATCCCGCAATGGTCCAAGGATCCCGTTATTGTTCTAGAATGAGGGACACTGCACACGTGATGGGAGGGCATCCATGAACAGTTATCACTGGTGCACGATGAGTTAGCGGGCCTCAGCATTTGGACCGAGCTGATCTCAACTTTCATCGCATACCAATCTCAATGACTTGACCAATATACTGGTGTCGAAATCATTGCTGACCTCTACAGACGTCGAACATTATGTTCCCCTATCGCTATCTGTAATACAATCTAAATTAATGGCTCACGCTATTGAGTCATCAAGGAATAAACAAGATAAGGCACACTTGTGTCTCATGTAATTGTCAAATTACCAAGTTCTTTCTGCCTATCTTGTGATATACTGAAGTTAAGTTGAGATTATTCCAGATCAAAACACGATAAGATCGTATTCCGTTTTTTGTATCTGTTTTTAAATGACATTCTTAAATTTCGAAATGTCTTTCTCAAGAGACAGCAATAAAATGACGGGTAATTATTTGTAGAGTGCCCCCGCTTAGCTAACAACAAATCAGTGTGTACAAAGTAGTCAAAGGTGTGTACAAAGTAGTCAAAGTAGTAGTACATCAGCAAGGGAAGCAGGACAAGTATCTCTTTTTCAGGAACTTTTACATGCCGCAACAAAAATCGATTATTTATTAGAATCGTTTATTTTGGAACATTAAAAGGGCTATTTATATTATTTATAGTTCAGTTAAAAATAAAATAACTTGAATAATGTAGAATTGTCAGCTTTAAATAATCTGAATTGATGCAATTATTTGATAATATAAAATTTAAGTAAGTGAAGTTAATAAGAAAAAAAAATAATGAAAAAATACTAGTAATCTTTGAAAAACAATTTTCTAGCAATTTTGTTTTAAAAGCATTTAAAAAAAATATTTCTCTGCAATTGTGTGTGTGTGTGTGTGCGCTCAAAAAGCCTGTAATTTCAGGGCTTTATTTTCCTCTGGTTTTCTAGTTCGTAGATTTTGAACAAAAATTATTTAGTTTGGGGTTGGAAGCATTGACAATATGTGTTTTGTTTATTGGGGTTTGAAATACAGTGCATTTTAAAAAAATAATTACCATTTCAGTCCTGCTAACTATTGCGATTTATTCGGAACTATACAGACTGTTTTACACACTGATTCCCTTATTCCGACAAAGCCTTTAATATTCCAATTTTTCGACCATAAAAATTGTATACGCTATAAAGATCCGAAAGTGAAAAAAAGTTATAAAAAAATAATAAAAGTCGAATATGACAGGAAGTGATGTATTTCGATGATGCCACTTCCTTGATTTTTTCCTTGCACATCCGTTATCGAAGCGAACCGCAATTTCTAAATCATTTTTTCGTTGGCCATCCATTCGTAAATTATTGCCTTTACCAGGCTAATAAAATAATTTAGCTGGATTGTGACTTTAAAAAAATAATAAATAAGTGGATACATTGTAAGAAACCTGCAGAAGAACTTTTTCAGTGACTGAGCTTGCGAATGATAGTACTAGTACTAAGACTAGTCAAACTAAACAAATAAAGAAAAAAGTCATTCATCGTTTACGAAACAGTATTGATGTTCGGAAAAACACTCATTTAGTCGGCCATCACCCTGTGGTTAGACATTTGCAGTCTGTGCCAGATACAATTATCTATTGAACGTGGTGGGTTCAATGATAACAATTAACACATTTTAACGCAAAAATTACAACTGAAGCTAAATTAGTAAAGTAAATTAAACAACCCGTAAAACAAAGTCTTTGACTATAAATCCCTTATATATGAGACATAACTTAAAGTATTGATTATGTACAATATAATCCGCACAGGGTGACAGACTAGCGCACACATTTACAGATCTGCAAAATATAAAAGTATGTTCAATATAATATGCACCGCGCAACCAAAAGCATAATCATTTACATACTACATAGAGATAATCTAAAAATTAATTAATTTAATTATAATGCATTCGATCAATATGAAATTTCAGCTCGATAGAATCCCAGGAAGTGTGTCATTTTTGGTTTTTGTTTTTCCGCGGGACCATGCACGACAAGACGGTGAAGTAAATATATGGATTTAACGAAGTGAATCTACATGTTACCAATTAATTTGTTGTAGGATTCGGCAATTCAGTTTCAGTTATGAGATCGGTTTAGTGTTAGGGCTAACCCAAACTCGTATCCACCTTTTTAATGCCAGAGTCAAAGAAATATGAACAAAAATTACAATGAAACAAGGACAGGCATTAAAACTGATACTGATACTCTTTATAACTAAAATTTGATTGTAATATGTGACTAAAATAACTAACTTCAGTTGACCAAAGAATTCTTTGACAGGTGCAAAACGGCCACTGGGGAGACGGCTGAAAACTGAACTCTGTGCAGCCTCTGTTCATTCAGTTGTGTAATTAAATCTTTATGTTAACATTTCCAGTAATACTTTTCTCATATTTTGTGGTGCTCTATAGACTCTTAAAACGATGATGACTTTATATGTATATAGTATGTAGTTCTTAAACTAGTGCCCCGGGCCGCCGTGACCACACGCTTGGATCCCTATACATATTTTTTTACTTGGCAGTTCTGCCATTTTGAGATGTGTGCATGCCCTATTTACTTCCTCATTTCTTTTACTCTGGAATACATTTGTTGACCTGTTTGGTTGAAACGTGCCTTCTCGGTGCTCATGGTATTATTTTTACCACCACACTATCAAAAGTAAAGAGATATAACATGTCTGCAACGAAGTCGTTAGTTAAATAAACTGTCTAGAAGATCAGAGACGCGAGATTCATGGATTCGATTTAATTAAGTTACTCAGTGGGGGAAAGAGAACAAACTGTTTATGTCATGTGGTGTAAAGGGACCAGCAACTATGTTTTCATTTTTCCTTTCTTTAAACACATGGCGTAGGAAATATTAGACCAAATGTACAAGTGCGTCATCCATTATGTCTGTTTGTAATAAAATAAGATATACACAACTTCTATATCGTGCAACATTGCAACAGTTTTCGTTAATGATTTTGAAAACTGCAAACGGTTATGCAATAGTAAAATACAATGCAGCACAGCGGAGTATTGGGGGTGGGGGAGTGGGTAGGCGCGAACGCAAACATCTACTTGTGTATTAGTATTGTTTATTGTTTAGACCACATACTTCGTTTGTGTATCTGGTATTTTATTTTCTCAGCTGTGAAAACTCTTGGCTTGATCTTTAAATTATTTGTCTCACTAAGAAAGGCAGCTCGCTTTTTGGGATTCCTCTGAAAAAAAGTACATTTTCTTTTCACATGGATCATAACATGAACATTAATTTAACCCTTTATTTACAAATATTTGCCAATGAATTTCCTTAAAGCAGATTTTTGAGCAGTGCACTTTGACAGATACAAAGGTCATCAGAACTGATAGAGATGGTGGTCGGACACTTCGACCCCGGACGATTCGACCCTTTCCTTTCGAAGGCGTTAAAAGGTTTTTGTTTATTCTTTGTTTTTAATTTATGTATTAATGTTTAAATATAATTTTGGAATAAAAATAATTAGTTTAATTGTATTATTTCTTTAAAATAAAAAAAACAGTATGAAACAGTTATTTTTAACGTTAAATTTGTGATGATTAAAAAAAGTATATACACTGACAACTAGTCAACTTTCAATGCGAATTCATGATTGTGATACATACAACATTCCTCTGAGGTAGAAAGTCCAACTCCACCCAACCCCGATCCGATGTAATCGGACAATAAAAAAGGCAATGTGGTAAATAAGTCTTTTATAAATGTACCTACAATATCTCGACCCATACTCCCTTTATTTACCTTCTCGATAACACTCGCCAGCACACAGGATCCTGTGGTCGTCACGTAGTCTAGCCTTCGTAACAAGTCATTATGGAATCCCCCGGACAGTTCGGCCACATAAAGTTTCGACTAGGGGCGGTCAATGTTGTTGAAAAAGGCTGCCATGGTACCCGTTCAAATGCCGCATTATTTTCGCCGTTATTACCGCTTTACAATTTAATCTAGACACCATCCATGCACCTCATTTTATACAGTAGCCAATGGCATGCTTCAAGTAACATATTACTGTGAACTACAAACTTTTATTCCTGCTGTTAATTTATTCGTCATACTCATAAACTAAAACTACGGTGGTCTGAACATTCAAACAGAATGTCAATAACAATAACGTAACTTTCCGTCAGGTCATACGGGCACAGCAGCTTTATTGCTATTTTCCGCTATGGCGCGATATTAACTATTGAAATTTATTAACTTTAGACAACTTAGTACGTCTTATTTAAATCAGTTTTTCTGCTATGAAGGTCTACATGTGTTAACGAACACAAGAAACAGAAGTGAATTCAAAGGGCTTGGGTTTGTAATGGTTTCAGCGCATGCCGACACCTTTTAATAGAAAAAAAAAGAAAAACAAACTTTCATTTATTTTTTTTACAGGGAACACCTTTGAAAGACTGAAATATTATATATATACATATATAAGACCCAATAAAAATGAGGTCCTTTTTAAGTATGTTTGGTATAAGAGTGGAGGGAGGAGTAAGCTATTAGTTATAGTGTGATGTATACCCAGTGTTTTGTGAGTGTTATGGGAAAGGTAAATACTGGGAGAGAGAATGTAGGTACCTTTACAAAGGACTATCTGACCACACGCTATTTTTATTGTCCCATTACATCGTGGCTTTGATTGGGGTGGAGAGATCAAGACAAGTCTACCGAGACCAGGAACTGTTTGTTGGCCGGCACATAATGGTATGTTACAGAGACCAGACTAAGTGGCGACTACAGGACAACGTGTGCTGTTGAGGCTTATACAGGGAGTGTGTGTAAAGAGAATGTACGTACCTTTTTCTGACCACATTCCCTTTTTATTGTCCGATTACATAGGATCGGGGTGGGGGTGCAGTTGGATTGGCTTGGAACGACTTTTCTACCGTCGCTTTTAGAGGGATTATACAAGATGAACATTAGTTGCTCAACTTTAGTTGCTCAGAAATAACGTGTGTGATAACATAAAAATGGAAACTAATGTGGAATATGGATTGACGAAACGAGGGAAAAAATCCTTGATTCTTGCTAACTATGAATACTGGTTTCATAAGAAGAACCAAAAAAATGAAATGCTATGGAGGTGTTTCAAGTTTACGTCATTGAAGTGCCACGTCAGAGTAAAGACGCTGGATGACAGTTTTACACACATTTGACGAACACACTCATGAAGGAAATCTGTCCACTTCAATGGCTCGTGAGGCTGTAGGAGAAATGAAAGAACTAATGAATGAAGTCCTTGTGCGACCGTCAAACAGTCAAGCTGTTGTAACTTCCACCTGACCTGATCACGTGATGGTGGCCCTACCAAAAAAGAACACTATTAATCGTGCATTGAGGCGTTACAGAACAAAAGTTTCAAGTGAAAGAGAAGGTGGCTTGATATTACCACCAATACCTCGTGATGCTAACTTTGAAACACCAGAAATGTTTCGTGACTTAGTTCTCGATCACATTCTGTTACATGCAATTCAAGGATTATTGTTATGGGTGATCGTGTCGGCTTACGAGCGGGTGACCAATGTTCCCTTTCAGATGCGCGGCTGCGCTGTGGGAAGATGTTTTACCGATGCCGCGCAGCAGTTTAGAATTACCACGCAGCAAATTTGGTAAATTATTGCTCAAAATATGGATGCTGCGCAACTTTTCGCACACATTATTTTATTTTGCACATGGCCCAACGAACCTTAGAGGGAACATTGCGCGGGTCATATGTGATTTCTGCATGTACATTGAATATCGGTGTTGTTATTGTAGATCATCAAGTTTTGTGTCTATATTTTACATGATTCGACTTCTCTACCACAAGCTTTGAAATGTTATTAAACATCTGCACTCACCTTATTTATTAATTTTATTTATTTATGTAAATGTTTTAACAAATTGTTTTACAAGTTTTGTTTTCAACGACGAATTTTAATGTAACTGCTTTCGCCACTGTTTACCAAAGAATCACAAAAAAAGGTAACTTTTGAGGTCGGCTTACTAGCAGGTTACACACTCTCTATACTATTCTCTTCCAAAAAGAGAGGGGATCGGCTTATGAACGAACGGACTATAGAACGAGCATATACGGTATTTAACTTTTTTTGGTAATGATTAAAGACAGAAAAATCAAGACTTGAAATTTTCAATTCTTTCTTTAAGATAAAAAATGTCCTAAACCTGTTAACATGTTTTGTTTATAAAATGTAGAAAATAACTGCTTTGTCGTAAATATTTGAGAGCAAATTGAAATTAAAATTAGAGCAAAATTCAAAATACTGCTTTTTGAAGTCTCCATTTTTATAGGAAATAATTAGAAATATAATGAACTCCACATCTTTGAAAATGTAGTCACGTTTTTTACATTTTTAAAAATCAAGATATTTTCATCGTTCATATTGTGAGTCAGAAAAATATGCCGAGAGATGACAGGGACAATTGGAAAATGTCCAGAATTTTAACCTATGAAAAAAAAACAGGAATATATGAAAGACGAATATTTTAATAAATATATATATATTTTAGGACCAAAAATATTTATTGAATGGAAACAAATCTTGAATCTCGCCATCCCTTATATCAGTTCCCTAACAAAAAAAAATCAAGTTTTGCGACAAAGTAGTTAAGTACTGATTCTTTGTGAACGTTAGTGTTGGTCACCCAAAGATTGAAACTACAAATAACATGCTATTATAATTTACAATAAATAATTTGCTTTTAATTATATTTTATTAAGGCCAAATAAATTATCTCAGATCGAAGAAAAAGATCACTGCAAATTATGTTTCTATAATCATACTATCGAAGCGTATGTGAATTAATCATCTTTCTTTGAATCCTTTCTACCAATTTTGATCGTGCTGAATATATTGTTCGACATATTTCATAATTACTTGTAACCAAATAAACACTGATTACCATAGTAAATCAAATTGAACTTTATTATGTTTCAATTTGTATTATTCTATGTTTATTTCTATATTCTTTTTTATCTTTAAAATTTTGTTTAGAAAGTTAACATTACTCAAATTAAATGTCGTAATACCTAATCATGTTTTATTTCCAAATCATATCAAATGTGTCAATATGACATAATTAAAATAAAAGTAAATAAAGTTATTGGTTACTCTCCCAAATTTTATAGCCAGATAATTAAACAATTTTCATTAAGTAAATAAATGTTGAAGCTGGAAAGACGTACTAAACCCAATGAAGAGTACAAACTAGAGTGTAGCACTGTTATGACTGGTGTTACTTTCAAGAGGTACAAGTAAGAGTTATAAAATTAGATATAACACACAGCTCTATGAGATTAAAGAATTTATTCGATTCCTTTTTGTTGCACACAAATTCAGCTTCTTTTTTGCCTAATGCATTTCTATTTACATTGGCACATGTCCTTTCACCATGTTTTCAAAATCGCTAATTTAATTGTTACTTTATAATCAAACTAGATACGACCCACCGTAGCATGTTGTTGTTCGTCCGTCGTGATCGACGATGACCACTCTCATCATATTTGCTGGGCCGCCACATGTGTTCTCTGGTGGCTTATTAACCCTATTTTTGCGCGAAAGAGGCGTCCGCATGTCGGACAAGAGATAGAAGCGGTCCCTTCAGGGGGGTTTTGGTTTCGTTCCTTTCTGGCATGGCGTTTTAACTTGGCAGCCTGTTGTCTATTTGCTTCACAGACAGCTGCGCCATTCCATATCGTAGAGCGCCAGTGGGCTCGGTTACTGGCTGCCGCTTCCCAGGAGTCATGTCCGATGTCGAAGGCCTTCAGAGCAGTTTTAAGCGTGTCCTTGTAGCGCTTTCGTGGACCTCCGCGTGCTCTTTGCCCTTCGGTAAGTTCACCGTAGAAGAGCCTCTTGGGTAGGCGATGATCGGGCATGCGCACTAGATGCCCCGCCCAGCGTAGTTGGCTTTGCATGTGGATAGTGTGGATGCTGGGGAGTCCTGACCTGGCTAATATTTCGGTGTCTGGAACTTTTTCCTGCCATTTTATATTGAGAATTTTTCTAAGGCTTTTGGTGTGGAAGTGGTTCAGCAACCTCGCATGGCGTTGGTATACAATCCAAGTTTCACATGCATATAGTAAGGTGGGGAGCACTACAGCTCTGTATACTTTTAGTTTTGTTTGGGTGCTGATTCCCCTTCTGTTCCAGACACTGTCATGCAATCTGCCGAATGCTGCGCTGGCCTTTGAGATTCTCGAGTTCACCTCGTCATCAATATTGGCCTTCTGGGACAGTGTGCTGCCAAGGTAAGTAAAGCGGCTCACTGTGTTGATTTTGTTGCCGTTGATGAATATGTTTGGCTCAGTATAGGATTTGCCCGGGGCCGGCTGGTATAACACTTCAGTCTTTTTTGTGCTGATGGTGAGCCCAAAGTTAGAGCACGCACTGGAAAATTTATCAGCACTTAGTTGCAGTTGTGCTTCAGAGCCCGCGTTAAGGGCACAATCATCAGCAAAAAGAAGTTCCAGGATGCTGTCTGATTTGACCTTTGTCTTAGCTTTAAGCCTCCTGAGGTTGAACAGACGACCATCAGTGCGATACCTGAAGTCCATGCCTACATTTCTATTCCTGAAGGCCTCTGTAAGCATGGCTGAGAACATGAGGCTGAACAATGTTGGGGCCAGAACACAGCCTTGCTTAACGCCATTTGTGACAGGGAATGGTTTAGAGACCTCTCCGTTGTCCTGGACTCGAGCCTGCATGCCATCATGAAATTGCCTTACAATGGCTATATACTTATTTGGACACCCATACTTGGCCATAATCCTCCATAAGCCCTCTCTGCAGACTGTGTCAAAGGCTTTCGTAAGGTCTATGTAAATGGAAAATAGGTCCATATTCTGCTCTTGACACTTTTCCTGCAATTGCCTGGCTGCAAAAATCATGTCAATGGTCCCGCGTTCTTTCCGGAAACCACATTGGCTTTCTGGTAAAAGACCCTGATCCAGATGTGCATTTAGGCGATTTAGGAGAATTCTGGCGAGTATTTTTCCTGCAATTGATAGGAGTGAAATTCCACGATGATTATCGCAGGCTTGGCGGTTCCCTTTTCGCTTTGTACAAGTGGACTATAGAGGCATCTTTAAAATCCTGGGGGACAGCCTCTTGCTGCCACATCATTAGGAAGATTTCATGCAGCTTTTCTAGTAGAACCATGCCACCTTCTTTGTATATTTCTGCTGGAATTGAGTCTGCTCCAGGAGCCTTGCCACATGACAGAAGATGTACAGCTCTTTGCGTCTCAAGAAGTGTAGGCGGGTCATCCATTGCCAGGTTAATTGGTACTTGAGGGAGGCGACTGATAGCATCTTCATTAATACTTGAGTTGCTGTTTAGGACAGCATGAAAGTGTTCAGCCCAGCGCTCAAGAATCTTCTCCCCGTCAGTAATTAGATATGTCCCGTCAGCACTGAGAAGCGGGGATGAATTAGACGTTGTGGGTCCGTACACTTCCTTAATGGCGTTGTAAAAATTCTTCATATCATGCCTGTCTGCATATTGTTGAATCTCATCAGCTTTCTTGTTTAGCCATGAGTCTCGCATCCAGCGAAGTTTTTGTTGTATGACGCGGCGTATGCTATTATATGAGTCCGTTACGGTTGAAGACCTGGGATTGCTGATGTGTCTTTTGTGGAGTTGATGTTTCTCTGCCAACATTTGCTTGATTTCAACGCAATTGTCATCGAACCAGTCTTGGTGCTTTCTCGTCGCGGGTCCAAGGATTTGGGAGGCTGTGCTGTAGATTAGATCTCTAAAGTTCGTCCAAACAGTCTCAATGTTCGTATTGTTTAGAGTGGTGGATCTCAGTTTGCCCTCCAGGGCTGTCTCCAGAGATTGTTTAGTAATCGCACAGTTTAGCTTTGTGATGTTCAGCCGTTTTAGGGTTTTCCTTCCTTGGGGCCGTCTTTTTGGCTGAATGCATATCTTAAGTTTAGAGATGATGAGACGATGGTCTGTCCAGCATTCAGCACCGCAGAGTGATTTAGTCACACGAACGTCTTGTCTATCTTTCTTCCTTGTGATGACGTAGTCTATTAGGTGCCAGTGCTTGGAGCGAGGGTGCATCCATGAGGTCCTGTTTCTTGTGGGAAGACTGAATACTGTGTTAGTAATCAACAAGTCATGTTCCACACACGTCTGAAGCAACAGGAGACCATTGCTATTACACCGGCCCACTCCATATTTTCCTATCGCACCGTCCCAAAGAGCGTCATCGCAGCCTACTCTTGCATTAAAGTCACCAAGTATGACAAGCTTATCAGTGGAAGGAATGTTGGCGATGATAGAGTGAAGGTCCTCGTAAAACTTGGATTTCACTTCATCAGGGTTAGTCATTGTTGGGGCATAGCAGCTGATGATGTTGAGGTATTTCTTCCCGGCCAACAGAGGCAGTCTCATCGTCATGAGTCTGTCATTTATGCACTTTGGAGGACTAGCGAGTTTGCATACTAAGGATGTCTTCATGGCAAAGCCAACACCGGCCTCACGGCGTTCCTCGCTCCCTCTGCCACTCCAATAGAAGGTGTAGCTGGAGCCTCTTTCACTTAGTTCGCCCTCTCCTGGTAGACGGGTCTCGCTGAGAGCGGCAATGTCGACGTCATATCTTGAAAGTTCGTGGCCCACCAGGGCAGTCCTCCGTTGGGGTCTATTTGTTTCATCTCTGTCCATTAGTGTGCGCACATTCCATGTGCCCAGGGTGAGAGGAATAGTCCTCGGCTTTTTCTTTAGTTTGCGACCGCAGAAATAGGGTCCCCGCCAGCTGCGGTAGTCTGGCCAGGGAACAAACCTGCATGCAGGCGGCTCAGGCCATAGGGTCGTTCACCACTGACACTGAACAGCAGCGGTGTCCGGCAGCCCCCTGAGCGACTTAGCAGCCCTCTTTAGGAATGCACTGCTCACCTCCATGGCATGAGGAAGGGGCTAGAAAAGGTGCCCTAAACATTGCCTGCTCAAATCTTCCCTGACCGTAGCATACTCGCTCATAGATAGTGCAAAGAAGTGGGGTAAGGGGGTGGGGGGGGGGAGAACAGACACAAACAGCATCATGGAGAAATGAAAACAACGCGAGTGAAAGTAGTTGGGGGGAGGGGAATCAATTATCTACCTGCCCCCACCTGCACCACCCTATCTTACCAACCATAAACTGATTGGCCGACCCGTAACTATGTGAAGCAAGGATTTGTTCGAGGGGCCTACGGCGTACCTGAGTCACCCGGCTCCGAATGGGTACCTAACACTAGTTAGGCGGCTGGGTAATGCGTGGAACCCACAAAGCCGTGGCCTGTGAACGCTGCAACACTTGCTAACAGCTCATCTGCCATGGTCTGTGGACGCAATTATCTTCTGCATAGAAGCAGCGTCTGTATAGATAAGATAAGATAAGATAGATAGTACAAAATTAAGAATTCCTTTCCATTAGATCTTTGTTCCCCTTTTATCAAATAGATTAACAAACTAAACTAGACACACAAATGCTGTGTAAAAAAAATAATTTATTTTCAATATACATGTGTAATGCTTTGTAACAATCCTTTATCCGCACTAATAAAGAAATCTAACAAATATATTTTAATAGCATTTAAATTTTGAAAAAGAATTAACTAACCTATTACTAAAATAACAATGCGAACAAACCGAAAATGTATTAGCAATTGTGTCTAACCGAAGCTTAGAAGAACCAAATGGTAACAAAGAAATTATCATTTTAAAAATAATACTAACAATAATTATAAATTATTTTTCATAAAAAGTGCAGTACATTTCTGTAGAGTGGCATATAATTTCTTTCGATGAGAACTCGTAAATGTTGTCCAGAAGCAAAACACAATCCGCGATACCAGCCAACTACGAAATGAAAATATATTGTCCAGGAGCAATATGCAAATTTCATTTAAAGTCTGAACACTTATTTTTATACTTAAAAATATATTACTGATAAAATGTCACTGCTATAATATGAGGTGTTTAAGTAATTAATGTGTATTCTTATCTTATCTGTTACAGATGCTCCTTCTATACAGAATATTATTGCGTCCTAAAATTATCTATGGTTTGTGTCTAGTCCTTTATTCTTATTAGAGTTTTAAATGCTGATAAAATGTTGTTTTTCCTGGTTTCTTCAGGCCCGAATTCCGGACGTGAAAAACGAGAATTTGTATGTGTTTGTTCTTGCACATGGAATAAGGAAGGTGTTTTTATCCTTATGTCTATCTGAGGGTTGTATTAATTTATCTTTGTGTTGTATTTCTAAATTATAAATAATTGCTTTATGTATTACTAGCAACAAAGCCTGTCCAAGGACGGGAATAAGTGTTGGGCGACCTGTGAAGTTCATGGTAGGACATCAACAACATCCACATCAACTGACTTCAAAATGAAAATGAAACGTCACAAGTCGTCGTTTCAACCAGAGGCTTTGTTCAGAGACCCTACCTACCACGCCACACCGCCGTCTGTCTGTCAAAAGACCTTACCGCCCCCCACACCGCCGTCTGTCCAGAGACCCTACCTCCCCCCACAACTCGGTCTGTCCAGAAACCCTACATCACCCTCCACACCGACCTACAGTGATCGGCTGTAGGAGTCTGTAGGAGTTTGAGGCACCAATCGCTATCGATGACAGCACATAAAATTGCCTTTTGTTATATAAGGATTATTACTACTTTACTCTTGGTTATTCTATACCCTAGTGTTTCAAGGTTTAGTGACACAACTAACGGTGTTACCCTTTTAAGTTTTGAATATTCTCAAGTAATGAATCTCGAAGCTCTATTTTATTCAAATATATTTTTAATACTTCAAGCGATATGCCTGAAAACATTTTAAACATGAGATTGATAAATATTTGTATTTTGTAATAACATTCAAGCTCTCGAGGATTTAAAAGCTATTCAGATATATACTTAAGGAAATTAAGGTTGCAGTGCTTAAAAGCTGATTTTTTAATACTATTTTTTAAAATTTTGGGCTACGTCATGTTTTTACATTGTTATTTAAAATTTGATATTAATACAGAATCATCATGTTCAGAATGAAATGTTTTCTCTTCTTTCTATTACATATCAGAGATAACGTTACATTGACTGGCCCTACGACTTCTACTTACTGGATAAAAGAAACACAAGAAACAAGCGCGAAATAAATACAAATGTGAGATTTCCATCAGTGATATCTCAGCTCATAGTAATGAAGTGTCCGTGTCTGTTGTTGGGGAGTAATTAAAACTCCATGAAAATGAGTTTGGAAAATAACATCTTACAAAATGAATGTTGACATACATACATCATAGAAAAATTAAGATTTGGTGTCTCACTTATTTTTTTTTAATGTATCCATCAAGTAAATTATAATTACTTTTGTTTTCATTTCATAAAATATAAGAATATGACTTCAAACTTTTTAATAAAGCTTGAGTTGAAGATTTAAAGATAAAACAACCTAGGTGAGAATGCTAAAGTAAAAAAACAAAAGGTTATTAACTTTCATTACATAAATTTCAGGATCAAGGCTTTTAAATAATTTTTTAATACAAAAAATAATTATTACAATGTCAAAAAATACGCAATCCGGTAAGTAGAGAAAATATTTCATATGAAGCAAATCTAATGAAAGTCTCTCAGAAACTAGATTAATTAGTAGGGCTGGTACTGTTTAAAAAAAATTGTTTGATTAATCGTGACACATTTTAATCGATTAATGGATTAATTTCGATTAATTATTTTTTTTATGACGCATATATAGATCTCGTTAAGTCGTGATTCATCATTTCACGAAATTGGTTAAGTCGCGGTAATTCCATGACTCCCAAATTTTGTGACATAAAATTCCTTCTGCTATGCAAGAAATAAGGAAAAAAAACTTTTTCCTTACGTAAGCACGTCTAAATAAATAATAATAATACGAGGGAAAAGTACGTACCGGTAAGTAAAAAAAAACTATTAATAAATTGGAGAAAAAAATGTTAATATATTTTCTTAAATTTTATTCCAATTTTAATCGATCAAATTAATTTTAATTGATTAAACTTTTTAACGATTAATCGATTAATTAATCGTTTACTTCCGGAGCCCTATTAATATGTGATTATTATTGATAAAATAATAGTAAAAATATGTTTTAAACATTTTTTGGTAATTATAGATAAAATAAATCAATATTGTAAATGTACAATTCTGTCTTTATGAATGAAATATCATACAGTCGTACAATGTTAGTTTATTGCATAACGTAACTAAGAACACCCGATGCCGAGAATATCTGATCATACAGTCGTACAATGTTAGTTTATTGCATAACGTAACTAAGAACACCCGATGCCGAGAATATCTGATCATACAGTCGTACAATGTTAGTTTATTGCATAACGTAACTAAGAACACCCGATGCCGAGAATATCTGATCATACAGTCGTACAATGTTAGTTTATTGCATAACGTAACTAAGAACACCCGATGCCGAGAATATCTGATCATACAGTCGTACAATGTTAGTTTATTGCATAACGTAACTAAGAACACCCGATGCCGAGAATATCTGATCATACAGTCGTACAATGTTAGTTTATTGCATAACGTAACTAAGAACACCCGATGCCGAGAATATCTGATCATACAGTCGTACAATGTTAGTTTATTGCATAACGTAACTAAGAACACCCGATGCCGAGAATATCTGATCATACAGTCGTACAATGTTAGTTTATTGCATAACGTAACTAAGAACACCCGATGCCGAGAATATCTGATCATACAGTCGTACAATGTTAGTTTATTGCATAACGTAACTAAGAACACCCGATGCCGAGAATATCTGATCATACAGTCGTACAATGTTAGTTTATTGCATAACGTAACTAAGAACACCCGATGCCGAGAATATCTGATCATACAGTCGTACAATGTTAGTTTATTGCATAACGTAACTAAGAACACCCGATGCCGAGAATATCTGATCATACAGTCGTACAATGTTAGTTTATTGCATAACGTAACTAAGAACACCCGATGCCGAGAATATCTGAGCATACAGTCGTACAATGTTAGTTTATTGCATAACGTAACTAAGAACACCCGATGCCGAGAATATCTGATCATACAGTCGTACAATGTTAGTTTATTGCATAACGTAACTAAGAACACCCGATGCCGAGAATATCTGAGAGCTACTCAAAAGTAGAGAACAATAGTGCACAATTTTAAGACATTCTTTTTATTCAAGCCACACTTGTAGGAAATAATAATAAATATAAATAATATAATGAGTCAGAAAAATCCTGCTAGAGATGACTGGGAAAGATGAAAAATGTAAGAAATATAATCCTATGAAAATAAAAAAAGTGAACAGATGAAAGCGTTTTTTTTTATTAGACTAGGAAAATTATATTGAACTAGACGCCCCGCGGCGTAGCATACGCCGCAGGCTTTCTATGGAGAGTGCAAAGAAAGTGGAGAAAGAACGGACACAAACTACAGCCCGAAGAAATCAAAACAACGCGAGTGAACGTCGGTTGAGGGGAACTGCCAACTCATTGTTGGTTTCGAGACATTCTCAGGCGACATTCGGTACTGTAATATATTAAGCTTTATTCTTGGGGGAGCTCACTCTCTGTTATTAGTATTAGACTTATAATGTTTGAGTGATGTCCCTTACATGTTGAGTTCCGTTTTTAGATACAGAAATAAACAAGGTACACTGTAAGATGGCTTCTTCGTCTGTTGTATCATTATAACATCGGCTAAATCTACTTCATTGGCGACGAGGATTAATCAATCCACTAAAAAGAGCACATGCTTACTTAAAAAGAAGCTTGCTAGAGCATATTTGCTAAGTATTTATTGGATAATGGCTCTGTATGGCCAGATACATGAATTTAATTCTAATGAAGAAAACATTCATGATTATTTAGATAGGTTAAGATTCTACCTTGAAGCTAACGACGTGACGATAGAAGCCAAAAAGAGAGCTGTTTTGTTAACAGTCATAGGGCCTCAACAATTTAGGCTATTAAAGGACTTATGTGCACCATCTAGTCCAGCTACCAAGAGCTTTAACGAGCTGAGCAAACTCCTCACAGATCACCATGCGCCTGCACCACCAAAGTTCCTGTGTCGAGCCAGATTTGACGGTAGGACTCGTCAACCAAACGAGTCTATATCGGAATATGTTGCAGCACTACGTCATCTAAGTGAATTCTGTGAATTCGGCGACACCCTGTCCGACAGACTATGTGAAAAGTTTGTCAACGGTGTGAACAGCCTTGATGTGCAGAGAAAGTTGCTTCTCGAGACAGATCTGACATTGGAAAAAGCAATACAACTTGCAACTTCATTCCAGCAGTCATCCGATGCGGCCAGATCTCTGACACCTTCAGCGATCCATGCAGTAGACAGCAGGTCAGTCAACAAATACCAACCCCATCAGAGCAGTACAACTTATGCTAAACAGCCTGCACGTTCAAATCCTAGATCTAAATCTAGTAGTAATTATCAAAAATGTCATCGATGCAACGGTCCCCATGCATCTCATCAGTGCAAATTCAAGTCAGCAACTTGCTATAAGTGCGGTAAGCAAGGTCCCATTGCCAAGGCCTGCTTTGCAAAGTCTTCGTCTGTTGCTAGATCTAGCCAGTCAAGACAGTACCGCAACCAAAGACAGCACTATGTTAACTGTCACCATCACCAAGACAGCCTAACCCAACCAATGAACCACTCTACCAGTGAAAATGCTCAAACTGATCCGCAGCCGGAGTTCAACCTGTCCTCTGTGAATTCAACAAGTCATGCTCCCATCAACGTCCCAGTTTGTGTCAACGGTAAGAGCATCATCTTCCAGCTTGACACGGGAGCATCTCTAACCATCATCACAAAGAAGGACTTTGACGCTGTCACAGGAGGATCAGTGCCTCTACAACCAAGTCACAAGTGCCTAACAACATACACAGGTGACAATGTCCAGTGATAGGAGAGTGTATAGTTCATATAAGCTATAATGGTAAAAGTGTTAAACTTCCTCTTCTTGTGGTTGAAGGAAATGGACCACCATTACTAGGTAGGAACTGGTTAGTTGATCTTAAGTTAGACTGGGAGAGTATATTTTCAGTGAACGAAACAAGAGAATCTAGTTTTACTTCAATAGATAAAGTTTTATCTGAAAATGAAGGTGTCTTTGGTAGTACAGGATTACTAAATGATAGGACAGTGAAGATAAGCATTAAAGATGAAAATCCAAGATACTGCAAAGCTAGAGTTCCACCTTATGCAATGAGGGATAAAATTGAAAAGGAGCTAAGCAGATTAGAAGCTAATGGCATCATAAAGAAGGTAGACTATTCTGATTGGGCAACGCCCATTGTACCAGTGTTAAAGAAGGATGGTTCTGTAAGAATTTGTGGAGACTATAAAGCTACACTGAATAAGCAAATAGAGCTAAATAGGTACCCTATTCCTAACATGAGGATATTTCTTTGAAGTTAGCAGGAGGAGACAAATTCACTGAATTAGACTTTAGTCATGCTTACACTCAACTAGAACTTCATCCAGATTCAAAAGTCTATACGACAATAAACACACATAAGGGACTATACCAATATGAAAGACTATGTTTTGGGATATCGTCCAGCCCTGGAATTTTCCAAGCTGTCATGGACAGTATTTTTCAGGACATTCCAAATGTTTGTGTTTACTTTGACAATTTATACATAACTGGTAAGAATGACACTGAACATCTTCAAACACTTGATAAAGTCTTGAAAATAGTCGGTGAAAAGGGTCTAAAAATAAACAAAGATAAATGTCAATTCATGCTGACAGATATTAGTTTTCTGGGTTATAAATTGAGCAAGCAAGGTCTCAGACCTCAACCTGAGAAAACAAAAGCCATTAAAGAAGCACCCAAACCTAAAAATACCCAACAGCTAAGAGCTTTTTTGGGCTTGATAAATTACTATGCAAAAGTTCATAGGGAATATGTCTGATAAACTATCACCACTGTACAAGCTGCTGCAGAAAAATGCAACTTGGCACTGGGGGTAAACAACAAGATGCTGCTTTTAATGCAGCAAAAGAAGCTTTGTCTTCCGACACCTTGCTAGCTCACTATGACCCAGGTAAAATACTTATCTTAACATGTGATGCTTCACCAGAGGGTTTAGGAGCAGTTTTATCTCACATAGATGAAAATTGTGACAGACCCATTGCTTTTGCCAGTAGATCTTTGAACCAGGCTGAGAATAATTATTCTCAGTTAGATAGGGAAGGCTTAGGCATCATTTTTGGTGTTAAGAAATTTCATAAGTTTCTGTTTGGTAGGAAGTACACCATCTTTACAGATCATAAGCCATTACTAGGTTTGTTTGGGGAAAACAAACCCCTGCCTGAGCATGCCTCACCAAGGGTGCAAGGGTGGGCTATCACACTAGCCGCATACAATTATGAATTGAAATACAAACCTGGATCTGAGAATAGTGCAGATGTTCTTAGTCGTTTACCTTTAAAAAACCAAAGCCTTAGCTATGTACCAGAATATGTATTTGTTCTTTTCACTATCATGGATAACTCCAATATAAATGTGAATGATGTTAAGAGAGAAACACAAAAAGATGAGTGCTTGATGAAAGTATATGAGTACTGTAAGAATGGTTGGCCTGAAGAGTCAGTGAATGATGATTTAAGGCCATATAAAATAAGAAAATTAGAGTTAAGTCTAGAAGATGGATGTGTGCTAAGGAGGTCAAGGGTTATTATACCTAAAATGTTACAAAAAGAAGTTTTAAGAACTTTACATGATACACATATTGGTTCTTCCAAAGTGAAGAGTCTTGCACGATCATGGTTCTGGTGGCCACATATGGATGCTGATATTGAAAGATATGTAAAGCTTTGTTCAAGCTGTGCACAACATTCAAATCAACCAGCTACAGCACCTTTGCAAAACTGGGATTGGCCAAACGAACCATGGAAACGTATCCATGTAGATTTTGCAGGACCCTTCATGAACAAAATGTTCTTAATTGTTATTGATTCACATTCTAAGTGGTTAGAAGTTAAAATCATGAACACAATCACTGCAAGTGATACTATTATAGAACTTAAGAAATATTTTCAACCCATGGGTTACCTGATCAAATTGTTTCAGATAATGGGCCTAGTTTCACTGCTCATGAATTTAAACTGTTTTGTATAGTAAATGGTATTGAGCATATAACCAAATCACCTTATCATCCTGCTGGAATGGTTTGGGCTGAAAGAGCGGTAGGCATATTCAAAACCGCTATGGTAAAAATGGGTACGGGTAACAAATTTTCTCTCAGAGAAAGAGTTAACAGGTTCTTAGCCAAATACCGCACAACTCCTCATATAACAACAGGTGTTGCACCATGCGAATTGCTGTGTGGTAGAAAAATTAAAACTCACCTAGACCTACTACATCCAACTGTTCAAAGTTCTGTTTCCCAACATCAACATACACAAAAATTAAATCATGACAAACATCCATTGAGAGAGAGTTTGGGGTTAATGATAATGTGTATCTGATAAATTATGGGAGAGGGAAAAAATGGATACCAGGTCAAATTGTTCAATGTACAGGACCTGTGTCTTATAAAGTAAAAACAAATAATGGACTTATTGTTCGTAGACATGCAGACCAGTTAAAAATAACTTGTGCAGATAATGAGTGCGAATCTGTCAATCCCACCAGATCTGACCGGTTCACACCAACTCAGTTTGTTCCACAACCAATGTCTGTTGATATGAGTGAACCAAGTATTCTAGATTTCCAGATGGTCAGAATCTTGAGTCACCAAATCAACAGCCACTGAGAAGGTCAAACAGGACAATCAAAGTCCCAGATAAGTTAAATCTTTGATTTTAAAAGTTAAGAGGACTTTGACATCATTGTTTTGTATTTTAATTATGTTGTAGCATATGTTGCATTTGTTGTAAGGATTTAATCTACCAAATGATTCAAATTCATATAATGTTCATGTTAAAATGTAATTAGTGATTCATTAGATTGTTTAACATTTCAGAAGGAATGCATATATATAGTGTTTTGTATTGACTTGTGAAGTGTTATTAATTGAAAAGGGATCATTATTCATAATTCAGTTTTATACATTCCTTTATATGATAGAAATGATAATTCAATCTTTCTTTGATTATTGCTTGGCAATTCTAATGTGTTAAAGTAGAAAACTAAAAAGGTAATTTTAAGATACTATCATTTATTCTCTTGAAAGCTATGTTAGTATTTACTAAGGGTAAAGGGATGTAATATATTAAGCTTTATTCTTGGGGGAACTCACTCTCTGTTATTAGTATTAGACTTATAATGTTTGAGTGATGTCCCTTACATGTTGGAGTCCGTTTTTAGATACAGAAATAAACAAGGTAC
>CALYLW010002815.1:0-28245 GCA_944989445.1 Ampullaceana balthica | reverse complement strand
ATGAGCTTTATATATTAGATAGATAGATTACTGTAGTACTTAATATAAGAAAAACATTACTAATTTGAAATATATTTCTTTAAAACCCTGAAAGATAAAAAGTTAAAAAATTATTTATATTTTAATATGTAACATGATTATTAAAAGTGTCAATAACTTACATGATCCTGTAATATCCAATAGGTAATAAATTCTCAGAAATTTACGGAAAAAGGACACCGAATACAGGACATGAGGAGTTCAATGTACTAAAATTATTTGAAATGAGTCATCATTTTCCTTCGTTTGTGTGCCATTCTGTTTGACATATTTTTCCTACGTTCCAAGTTTGGTTATGAGCCATCCATTTACCCAGCAGCCTATGTTTAAAAGTGTATATCTCATTTTAGAAATAAGAAAACGACATTGTGGGCTCCCAGTAGTGGCGTAGCGAGGGGGGCAGGGTTGCAAATGCCCCAGACAGAACTTTGCCAGAGGCGGCTAATTTTTAGTCGTTTATTAGTTTCTTAAAATGACAATTTTAAAAGGAAGAGGAGTTGTTTTGTTTTTTTAAAAATCGAAAGTAAATGTCAAAAATTCATTTATTTATTTTATTTTTTTAATTTTTTTTTATTTGGGAGGGGGGGGCGTCAAATTCCTCGATATTAATTAGTTAATTGCTAAAATGTGAAAATAAATTTTAAAAACATTTTAAAAAGCCAATATTAAAAAAGAAATAACGAAATGAAGAACTATATTAAACTACAAATGCGCTTCTAATGCCAAAACTTCAAACTCCATTGTAAATCCAAAGTCTTCTGATACTAAGGTTCCTGGGCTGGAAAACATAGGGGCTGACAGTGTGGCAATAATGTGCTGGTATATATAATTGATTAAGTTTGATTTTAACGTAATTGAACTACTAGAACATAAATGTTAGATTATTTAAATGGCTTATTTTAATTTTAATGCCTTTCGTTTTGTGGCATAAACAAAAAATAATGGAAACAAATTCATTATCTATTGGAATTAAAACTTTGTACAAATAAATACAAAATTGGGGGGTGGGTGCAGCAAATTTCTCGTTGTTAATTACCTAATTGCAAGTGGGAGGAATTTCAAATTGGATAAAGAATAAAGGACTATTAATAAACACCAACAATAAGTTGTGGTAAAAGAGAAAACTAAGTGGCAAGAAGTTCTTGTTAGTATTTTTGACATTATTAAATCCTGGAAAATTGAATGTGACTTTTTGATTTCACAGAGAGAGCAATACTGTTGCAAATATAGGCAATATTCTGGAACCAATGATTTAGTTTTCAAAGTAGGTTCGAGCACCCCCAGACCATAGTGGGAAAAGGGGTAAAAAAATGTATCAACTAAAAATCAAACTGAGCTCATAGCAATGTTAGGAGATACAGTTAACGAAATATCATATTTCTTCAATAACAAGATACCACATATTGTTCCATTGAATTTGATAGCTTTTCATTTGACATAACGATCAAACAAGTCCAGCTATGTGATATGTAAAGTTTGAAAATAAAAAAAAGTAGACGTTGTAGGATCTTTCAAAGATTTAATTTCAGCAAAAGGGAATCTGGTTACGACATTTCTGAAATGATTTTGAATAACAAATGATCTTAAAATGATGGACTGCACAGGCCCAAGGTGTGTTAATACTTCTTAAGGGCTGTAAAGTATACAATAGTTTAACAAAGGCACAAAAACATAAAATATCATGCCAAACTCGATAAAACAGTTAAACCTAATGTGTTAACATGATACTCCAACTGAAACAAATTTTCCAAAACATGAATAGATGCAGGAACTTTTCTAGTCACAATGAAATCTTTTAATTTTCAAGTTATATATTTAAAAAATGCCCGAAATTCTTTACAAACGTATAATGCTAAACAAAAAAATTCTTAGCAGTGGCTACTTACAGATAAACGAATGGAATTGAATATTTAATGAAGTTTGTTTCCACTAAGTTAGGTATGGATCAGTATAGGATATAGGAGCTATATTTTGTTTAAAAATTAAATGGTCCTACGGTCCTACGGTCCTAAAACGTTAAATTTGTTAAATGAAAATCCCTCTATATTACAAATATTATGATGATGGACATATGTGCCAAGCATGATGAGATGCATCAAAACGTATATCACACAAACCAAACCATCCATTTGCCTACCGTTCTATAGAGCTTATATTTGGGCATTCACATTTTTGTATAAACTCAGTTTGGTCGAGATCCATCCATTTACCAAGAAGCAACTGTTAAAATAGCATTTATGTTACAAAAATCGACATTTCTCATACCCTTTTTGAGTGGTATTTGGTGTTTATCCAGAAAACTTTGTGGGGACGTATTCAACAATTTACATTAGTTTCACTAATGATGTATATATTTGTCAATATTGGTCAACATGTATTAATACAATTGAGAAAAAAAAATGTTTACGAAAACAAATATGTGGGCTTTCGTTAGAAAAGGAATTGTTGTTAGGTATATATTGCCCCATATTATTTTAAAATGGGTCAACACGTTCTTATGTACAAAGTTTGGTCAAAATCCAACCATTTAAAGAGTAAAGTTTAAATTATTTTGTGTATATTTTTTTGTAGGAAAAACTACATTTGTGGCGTGCTATTGGCCTCGCCGTGAGTCGTACTTTAAAAAATATATTTCGCCTATTGTAATTGTGATGGTATTCTCAACACGATCCAAAAGATTCATGCTTCTACCTACACGGGAAATTGGAGAATTAGTGATAAGTCAGTCAGTCAGGGCTTTGCATTTGATTAGCATAGATTAAAAAAAATAATTTAAGTTTCAGATACAGTGAAAATGGATGGATCTTGACGAAAGCTTGAATTTAAAAACTTAATAACCTTTTATAAAATATAATAAGTTATTGAACTATTAATGCTTATTGTTTTGGGTTGTGTCCAAAAATCTTTAATCTTATAAACATCTAAGAATTTATTCCCCTATTGATTGTACATGATGTTTACAAAAATTGACAAATATATGTCGATTATTATCTGATTGAAATGAACATTATCACCATTCGGCTCAAAGCCACACCCTTCAATATCACAATTATACAGATATATGCTCATACAACCAGCCACGATGACAGCGAAGTAGAGGCCTTCTATGACCAAGTACAGGACATCGTGGATCAAACAAGAAGGAAAGACATTATCGTCGTCCAAGTAGACTGGAAGGCGAAGATTGGAGTAGATGTATAGACCAACTGAGCAGATACTTGCGGACGCTCTTGCAATGATCTGACCAATGATAGATAATTCGTCTCCTGGAATTTGCAAGATATAACAACCTCCTGCTAGCTAACACAATTGGCCAACATAAAAATCCAGAAGATGGACTTGGCACAGCCCAGACGGGGAACATAGTAAACAGATAGATTACATGCTGGTCAGAAAATAATTCAAATCGTGTTTTAAAACAACTAGAACTAGAAGTTTCCCTGAACAAGATATCGGCAGTGACCATAGTCTGGTGCTGATGACCTTCCATCTCCACCTGAAAAAGATAGCAAAACAAGGCAATCCACGATTACGCTTTGACTTGGACAAACTGAACGACCCAGAAATCGCAGAAGTCTTCAGGGCAACCATTGGAGGAAAATTTGCTCCACTCGCCAAACTATATGAGTCAGAAACGGACATGGACATAGACCTAGTCACTGACACCTTCAATACCACAATAATTGAAGCAGCAAAAGAAGTACTTGGTAAGAAGCGAGCAATTAAAAGACCATGGGTCTCCTCTAATATTCTGGAACTATGCGATGAAAGAAGAAAACTTAAGTGCGTAAAGAATACGTTAGAAGGCAGACCCAGACACATATAAATAAATAAAAACATCAAGAAAGATATGGTAAAAGCAAACAAGGAATGGATAGAACAACAATGCTCTGTCATCGATGAAAATCTACTAAGGAACAATTCAAGAAAGGCTTACAAAATTGTTAAAGACTTGACATCCACCAAACAATGTCGTATCGCAACCATACAAGATAAATCCGCAAAATGTATCACAGAAGAACAAGACATTCTCAGAAGATGGACCGAATACTGTTCTGAGCTGTACAATGAAGACTCTAAAGGCGATGCGTCAGTGCTCAACTGCCCAAAGTCAACTAACACTGACATGCATTCTATTCGACGAGGTGGAGCTGGCTGTACAAAATTGAAGAAGGGGAAATCAGCTGGAGCGGACAACATTCCGGGTGAACTGATTCAAGCAGGAGGTGAACCCGTAATAAACATCCTAACTAACATGTGCAACAAGATCTGGTAGACAGGAAAATGGCCAACCCCCTGCACGCAATCGCTGGTTATCACGTTTCAAAAAAAGGGTAATCTACAGATGTGTCACAACTACCGAACAATCAGCCTGATTAGTCACCCCAGCAAAGTCATGCTTATGATCATATTGAACAGACTGGAACCACAAGCAGAGCAAATCATTTCGGAAGAGCAGGCGGGCTTCAGAGCAGGAAGAAGCACAACGGAGCAAATATTTAACCTGCGAGTTCTCTGTGAAAAACATCTCCAGCACCAGAATGAACTCTATCATGTCTTTATTGACTTAAAAAAGCGTTCGACAGAGTGTGGCATGCGGCACTGTGGGCAACTATGCACAAATTCAACATAAATGCAAACCTCATTGAGGTGATCAAGTACCTTTACAACAGAGCAACCAGCGCAGTACTCTTCATTAGCAAGCTGGGAGATTGGTTCAAGACCACTGTTGGTGTCAGACAAGGATGTCTACTTTCCCCCATCCTCTTCAACCTCTTCCTTGAATGGATCATGACAGATGTGCTAGAAGACCATGTTGGAGCAGTCAGCATCGGAGGGAGAAGTATAACCAACCTACGCTTCGCCGATGACATTGGCGGCCTAGCTGGTAGCGAGGACGAACTAAAAGAATTCCTCGCAAAGCTAGAGAAAACAACCAAGGCGTACGGCATGGAAATCAATGCAGAAAAGACCAAGGTCATGGCAAATAGTAAATTCACAAGTAAGATTCGGATAAACGGGCAAAAACTTGAAGAAGTCTCAACCTTCAAATATCTAGGGGCCATAATATCCAACGAAGGCTCAAAGCCAGAACTTCTTGCCAGAATAGCCCAAACAATGGCAGCATTGGCTAAATTTAAGCATATCTGGCAAAGTATGAAGATCTCCCTGAGAACAAAGATCCGGCTGATGCGCTATCTGGCGATGTCGGTCTTTTTGTATGGTTGTGAGGCTTGGACGCTCAGTGCAGATCTCCAAAGAAGAATCAATGCGCTGGAGATGAGATGTTTCAGAAAGATAGTGAACATCTTCTACACAGCGCATATCACAAACGAAGCGGTCCTCAACACAATAAGTACTGTCATTGGCCCCTACAAGCACCTACTCACATCAATTAAGAAGAGGAAATTACGATGGTACGGACAAATGAAAAGAACTGGAGGTCTCGCAAAAACTATATTGCAAGGCACAGTCCAGGGAGGAAGGAAAAGAGGCAGACAAAAGAAGAGATGGGAGGACGATATCAAAGAGTGGACCGGCCTGTCATTCAGCGACTTTCAAAGGGCAACACAGGACTGGGAAAAATGGCGTGTGTTAGTGAGCAGTTCACGCTGGTGCCCCAACGACCCAACAACGGGTTAAGGGATAGTTCAAGTTCAATTTCAAGAAATGAACAGATGTGTTTTTTTGTTATAAAATTGCACCAAATGGGCCCGGGCCTCTAATGACTACTCCTTTGGTGCCTTGGAAACCGATTTTATCATTATTATTATTTATCTTTGTTATGCTGTAATACTGTGTTTCCTTTAAGATTTTACTCCCCATTTATCAAAATGTGGATACTTTTAAAGTGTACGTGACAACGTTATCTGACGGACATCTTTGTTGCTATGCCACGTTAACGTGGCATAGCATCAAATAAGATGGTCGCCTATTTTTTTTTAAAAGTAGTCCAACATGTGGGCTAACTAAGAGAAATTGGTAGAATGGGAGGGGGGACATTCAAAGGCGAAAATCGGTAACGAGTGACTAACTACAAAAATATCATCAGTCCAGTCGTATATGTCAAGTGCGCCGTTCCCAAAGTCGCGTCGCATTTGGATGCATCAAAAAAATTACCAACATATTAAGATAACCGATAAAAAAGCGATACATTTAACTTACTCCACTGGTAGGGCCTTGAGATAGAAAATAGAAAGTGACCGGCAATTCAACAATCATGCGCGTACATTTTCATTTTTTATTTTATTATTTTTTTTTAAATTCGTCAAATGAAATAGTAACATCTTAAAAATATTTTTGCGGAGGGAAGACCCATCCCCAAACCCCACTCCTTATTTGTTTATTTAAATTTGTATTTTCGATAAACACTATATAGGCTTATTTAATGCGCATGATTACATTTTAAAAAAAACCATAACAAAGGCAGAGGGAGCACACACCTTTCCAAATAAAAATATAAGGGGAGAGAATGCAGAATAAATTGCTATATATCCATTTGGGTACGACTTATCTGATATGACCAACATTTGTTCCTACACTTATCATGATCTACATTAAAGCTTCACATATATCATTTGGACCTTGACTCCAATAATGTCTTTTTTCTGCTAAAATGATTTTAATTTTTTTTAATTTTTTTATTTTATTGGTTTTTTTTAAAGACATAAGTTTATCATTGCATAGTAGTTAACTGAACAAAAACTGGTACATAAAACCACATGAAAGGAAAGTCGTCATAGCCATTGATTCATTTTCCACTTTAAACTAAGCGGGTTATTCATTCATAATAGTGTTTTATGAAAGTCCCTTACCCAATCGTTTTGCAGCACTAGCTTATTACCTTATACATTTATTCCGAACGTATACTGTAATGTTTCTATATTATAATCGCAGGGTTTCGTGTGAGCGAGAATGTTTTTACGCTCACATTTTGTGTTTTAAACCTGACTTAAATACTGGTAAAATCAATTCGTGTTTCTCTTCTTTGAAAAACCCACTTCAAAGTGAAATAGAAAGAAAAATCTTAGTAGGTTTCTTTTTTTTAAAATCCTTTATATTAACTCGTGGTGTCTGCGGCGGACTGACCTTGTCGCCAAAACTTTTGATCGATTTTTAACCCACTTGCTCGCAAGATAGCGAGCTGAAACTTTGCAGGCAGTTTTGTACCGATAATAAAAACAATGTATCAAAATTTCAGATCGATCGCATGTACCGTAATTAAATTATTGATTTTTTAGATTATTTTATTTATTCCTATGTGTCATGCTATTTTTTGAGACAGAGCGTCGCGGTGCGTATTATATTGAACAACCTTTCTGTCGCGCAACAAGATGCGTATTTTATTGACAGCTCTTTTTATAAACATATTTCTGATCGGTGCGCATTATATTCAACATGTTTTACGACTCAACTGCAATTTTGTATTTCTGGATGGTCTGGCGCTGCGTATTATAATGAACATTCTTTTAATTACTTCTCGTACATAAAGGATTTATAGTCAAAAACTTAGTTTTTTACGGGTTTTTCTTATTTAAATCCTTTATATTAACTCGTGGTGTCTGCGGCCGAACGACCGACGTTGTCGCCAAAACTTTTGATCGATTTTTAACCCATTGCTCGTAAGCCAGCGAGTTGAAATTTTGCAGGCAGTTTTGTACCGATAATAAAAACAATGTATCAAAATTTCAGATCGATCGCATGAACCGTAATTAAATTATTGATTTTTTAGATTATTTTATTTATTCCTATGTGTCATGCTATTTTTTGAGACAGAGCGTCGCGGTGCGTATTATATTGATCAACCTTTCTGTCGCGCAATAAGGTGCGTATTTTATTGACAACACTTTTTATAAACATATTTCTGATCGGTGCGCATTATATTAAACACGTTTTACGACACAACTGCAATTTTGTATTTTTGGATGGTCTTGCGCTGCGTGTTATAATGAACATTCTTTTAGTTACGTCTCATACGTAAAGGATTTATAATCAAAAACTTGGTTTTTTACGGGTTGTTTTTATTAAATCGCTTGACTGGTTTAACACGCCACATGACACAATATTTTGGATTTACAAGAATTCTACTAAACATTGTTTCAGAAATTACGAAATTAAAAACATGGCTTATTAGGAGATACAAACTTCTATATATCATATGTGGTATACCTTATGCTGGTGGTTTACTACTCAAACATACGTCATGTTGATGAGAAGCTTGCATTACACAACAGCATTTCCTATAATATTTTATTTCTAAACAATTGTATTATTTACTTATTTTCTTAATAAACAATGTATGGCTTAAACTTAAGGGTTTAAGACTCATCAAAATGCATATTCTAATATATTTGTAAGTAAAAGAAATTAGAATTAACTATATGCGAATTAATTTTTTTAATGATAGATCATTAACATTTTTATGAAAATGTAAATCAAATCCACAGTTACTTTGAACTCACAATAATTTTGTTTGAAGTCTTTAATGTTATTAAATTATATGAGAAGCAGTAACAACACTTCGTTTTTTTTTCGTCTCATTAACTCTTATCTCCTTCATATTTTAATGAAATACACAATAAACAAACAAAATGAAAACAATATTTTTTTTAGTATTTTAAAACTAATACAACAGTAAACGCTTCGTAAAATGCCTATATTAAAATAATTAACATACAGAGCTGAGTCCCTCAATAATACGTGTTGAGAAGCATAGGAATTTTATAACCGTTTTGGGTAAGTGTTCAGACGTAATGTGAGACGTTAACCTTGAATTCGGCAAAGTCTGAAAATTGTATGTTGCAGAGGTCACCAAAACGTTATTAGGACGACATATGCAAATGAGGCCATTATTTGGTACCGACTGGAAACATGCATCACGTGCCAAGAAGATGGGTCTTAGGGTTTGACCAACCAGGAGAAAGTGGGCACATGTACCAGCCATGGGGCAAAAGTTTACTCAATAGAAAATGTTAGAAATGTAGGAAAGGCGTGGGTGAGCAAAGTATATTTGCTGGGGAGAAACCATGAGGCGTTCTCTCCTGCAGATCTCAGATCTAAATCATAGACTGAGGGGAGCCTAGCTGATATCTGATCAAGTTTTATTAGTTTGATTTAGAATAGTCAAATTTATATTTGTAGATGCTAGTATTTTTTTTTGTATATTGATTGATGCATTGATTATTGATTGTTAGTTAATATATGCATGTTATATTTGTTTTCAGCTAGTAACGTAGGGTCACGTTACGGATAGTAAAGCTAGTGACGTAGGGCTAGTATAGCAAAGTAGAACTTTAGTCTAGAAGCAGTTGAGCACCGGATGTGCTTTAGGCAAAAGTGAGCCTAACGAGAATTTCAGAACCTGTGAGAACGAAGACTACTGTTATTAGATTTTGCATCCAGCTGTCAGTTTCTTGACGTAAAGGAGGAGGCGGGGGTTTAATCGGCCTATCAGACGATGTGTGGGTGGAACATCGCTGACCAGTAAGTAAGGGGGAACACAAAACTGACCCCGTGACCTAAGACAGCATTTAAGTGTGGCACCCATCCAGGGGACTTAGTCGATTAAAGAACGTAATATTCATTGTTTAAGTGCCTTTTATTTTGTTATATTATTATTGTATACTTTCATAATGTATTCCTATTTCATGTATACGTATGCTTTCATGCAATTAAATATTCTCTCTGTTGTAAAAGGACGTGTCATGCGTCATTATTATAATGTGTCATCTTGTATGTGCTTAAGTTTAAGTATTGTAGTTTGAGATTATTATTAATACTTAACACTGGGCGATATAGCCAAAAGCAATTAAAAAATTGATAACATTACTCCTATACAACTAGAGTCAATCCATATGTGTTGGCTTCTACTATATAGACACCAATCCTTGACAAAAATAATTAAATTGATATTTAAATTGTTAACACAAACTATATCAAGAAAATAGTTACGCAAAATAAAAATAAATAATTAAACAACACGTAAAAACAAAGTTTTGACTATAAATACATTATTTAGGAAACATAACTAAAAGTATTGAATATGTTCAATGTAATACGCATCGCGCGACAAATATTTACAGACTGAGCGTGACTGAACTCCCATTGCTGTCAAACACGGGATGTGGTCATCGATGGCTGGACTGAACTCCATGTGACACGTGGATGTAAACAATAGCAGACGGCTACATAGAGTTACATAGTGATAAATTAAAAATGCATTAATTTAATTACGTTACATTCGATCGATCTGAAATTTTGAGACAATGCATTAGGGGACACGAGTCTATGTGCAAATTTGCAGCTGGATAGCATCAAGGGAAATGTGTCATTTGTTACTTTTGTTTTTTCCACCCAACATCGAACCCATGAAAGACAGAGAGAGAGACAAGGCGGTGAAGCTAATATAGAGATAAAAAAAACAATATAAATATGGAGGAAGTATCAACAGTTACAACGAAAATCACAAATGGAAAAATATTCTACACTTAGAATATATGCCAGCAATCATATTATTATTTTCTATATTTGAAATTTGCATCAAACCTGTATCTCACAAAGTGATGGAATAATAAATTGAGAAATCTATCCAAAATTGTATTTCGTTATATTCAAAGCGGCAAGCAGGAAACATATTATTCAATATGTATACATATATATTTATATATAATTTGTTCTTTTTTAAGACTGTGTTGTGTGGTTGAAACTGAATAAAATGAGACTAAACCAGCGCATTTTTTTTTAAATTATTTGTTTAATGCTCTTTAACATATTTTAATATTTTAACCCTAACCAATAAGCGAAAATGGGGTGAAAACTTGTAAAAAAAATATTTTTTAAAAAATAACACAAACCTACTACATATTTTTTATGTTGACATTGAGACATTAATTGAGACACCAAAAAAAAAGTAAAATTTTTTTTTAAAAATAAGCCGTTTAATTTTTGTTTTGCTCTGTAAAAAAGAGTTGAAATTTAATATATTATTTTTTCAAATAAACAATAAGCCTTAAAAAAAAACAAAAAAAACATTCATAACGTATCAATGTAAGAAAGAATTGAAAAATAGACACGCAGATTCATTACTTTATAGCAGGGGTGGGCAAACTATGGCCCGCGGGCCGCATGCTTAGAATTTGTGCTATATTTTTAAAATTTTATTCCGAGTATTTGATTCGAATCTAGGGATATTAAATCGGTTGTATAGCACCAGAATTGATTAGTGATAATTAGCCATTAATTGTTAACATCCTTAGTGGAAACTGCATTTCAGCTCAAATGGAATTGGATTTTGTTTACTATTTAAATATTGGTTGTTTTGTAAAAAAGGCTATGAGTTCTGCCTAAAAAAAAGAAAGATTGAGGTCGAATGTCGCGTTTTTAATGACGAATTGACAACTAAATATTGCTTCACGAGCATTGGCAGCAAAGCAGCCTGCTTGCTTCGCCGTGAGTGTGTGAGCGCCTTTAAGGAGTACACCTTAAAAAGACACAGCCAAACAAAACATTAGGATTTCGGGCTAATTTTAACAAACGAAGAGAGTAAAAGGAGTAGCCTGGAGATGGTTAATAATTTAAAGAAGCAGCAAACTGTTTTGACCAAACAATCTTTAATACAAGATGCTGAAACCGATGTAAGTTTGGTGCTGTCCCATAAGATTGTAAAACGGAACAAGTATTTTTCTGACAGTGAGTTCATCAAATAATGCTTGTCAGATTCAGCAAGCATTATGTGTCCAGAACAAAAAACTAAATTTAATAGCATTTCTTCATCAAGGAGAATTATGGTGAGGTGTGTTGAAAAAATTAGTGACAGTTTGATGCACCAATTTCGAGATGCAAGCAAAGACTTTTAGTGATACTCTTTTGGATTGCACGAAAGTATCAATGTAAAAGACACAGCACAGTTGTTGGTATTTTTAGAGGGAATATACACTCGTTTTGAGATTACAGAAGAATTACTTAGTGTTGAGCCACTCACAGACACAACTACAGGCCAGGATTTATTCATTGCTGTTAAGAACTGCGTTGAAAGAACTGGATTGATGAGGAACAAGATAGCAAGTGTAACAACCAGCGTGTACTTTGACTGGAAAAAACGTATAGGTCTTGTGGAAATGATAAAAAATAAAATTACAGAATAACATCCTGACCATATACTCTTACCTCTTCACGATGTCATCGATCAGGAAAGTATGTGTAAAGCTGTTTTGAATATCAAGCATGTTAATGACTCGTTGTCAGTGTGATAAAACCTATCAGAGCTAGGGCACTTTGAAAAAGGCAGTTCAGCGCACTGCTTAAAATTTTGGAAACTGAATATTATGTTAGCTGGCTGTATCTGGGGAAGTGTGTGGTCTCAAGGAAGAAATAGTTATGTTCCATGTGATCAAGGGTTTTGTTTGTGGCATTGTTAATACCATTGTTACTGAAGAGTGGAAGTCAGACTTCATGTTTGCCATTGACATTATGGAACAATTGAATGAACTGAATGTCAAACTTCAAAGCAATATCATATTGTTTGCACATGAAAAGTATGTGCACGTCAAAGTATTTCAGGCAAAGCCCTCCCTGTTCTCCAGGCAAGCAGGTGAAAACAGCTTTTGCCATTTTTCTTTGCTGAAACAAAAAAACGACTTCTGTTGAAACGTCATACAAGTACAGGGCTCAGTTGGATGTCTTGGCTGTTGAAAGAAGGATCCAAGACTTCAAGAACCCGTAACCACTCTTCAATATCCTCAGTTCCCCATTCAGTGCAGAAGCTGATTCAGCCCCAGAGGATATACAGTTAGAGCTGCTTGACCTACAAGAAGGTTATGACCTGAAGGAGACGTTCAAGACAGTTCTTTTCCTGGAGTTTTATGGATGTTTGCCAGAAGCAGCATTTCCACACTTAAAAAAAACTTTGCTGTCAAACTTTTGTCACTATTTGGTTCAACATACATCTTTGAGCAAGCATTTTCTTGCATGAAAATAAACAAGTCTAAGAACAGATCGATGTTGACTCACTGCAATTTGAATGCTGTCATGCGAATCACAAATAGTAAACTCGTTCCACAGTTCAAGAACAGTATCCACAATTGTGAAAAGTCAAACATTTCTTATTAATTATAATTGTACTTTATAGTCAGCTTATATGTAAATTATGTGCCTACTTCTTCATAGTTATTATGACAAGTAACACTAACAATGAGCTTTTTTAAAATAATAATGAATAGTTAAATCTTATTATCAAATTAGAAACTTTTTCAGTTCGTATTTAAAATGTAATGTGCATTTGTAAAAGAGTGTTAATGTGAAATAAAATGACAGTTACATGGTTATAATCATTAATTCATATTTTAATCGTAATAATTTGTAATTGAAGTAGACAAAATATATATGCGGCCCGCCTATAACAATAATTTGTTTCAATGCGGCCCTCCGTAGAAAAAGTTTGCCCACCCCTGCTTTAGAGTATTCAAAACTTACGTGGAAAAAAAAATTAGTTAAATAATTGAACCTTGAAACACTAGAGGATAGAAGAACCAAAAGTAAAGTAGTAATACTACATAATGCAATTTTGTCTAATTTAGAAATACAACACAAAGATAACCTAATTCTTAACTCTGACATGAGGATAACATATATTTATTTCTTTATGTTTCAATCACGCCGTGATCACATTGTATTTCTTGTGAGTACAAAGCAATGCAATTTTTTATAAGATATTTTCATTGGTCACATTGTAAATTGATGTAAAGTGGTTACACTATACCGTGTTGAATTCAAGGAATGTAGTTTCTTAATGTGAGCTTTTAATTTTTTAATTGTCATAATGTTTAAATAATCCATCCAGATACGTCATGACGGATCTTCAAGCTGCTAATATATATTTTATGTGATCACGTGGCTTGTTAATTTTTTTTTCTTTTTGGATCAAAATTAAATTTAGCTAAATTTATTGAAAGATATATACATCTATAATTTTCTTTAAAGTTATTGAGACATAAAAATGATTAATTTTATTATATACAAAACGAAGAGGTAAATACTGCAATAACGTAGAAAGTTTCATATATATAAAAGTGTGAGATCTTGCCAATGTTATCTTCAGCAAAAATATGTTTTTAAAGAATTTGATTTGTACACAATAATTAAAATACGCTAAAAGAAAGCAAAGTACATTCATTGTTTTCAGTTATAACATCAAGTGATATTTGAATTAATGAAAACATCACTTCTCGTATTCGTATGTATACTGCATTTACCTTGAATCATTAGACCAAAAACGACATTATTTTTTTTTAAAAGGACGTAATGCTGCATGGATTTATAAACTAAATAGTTCGTAAAAATGAAATATGAATTGCCATTATCATTCACATTGTAATTCATTAGTTTATAATCTTTATCATCATTTTAATTATTGTTTTTTCAATTGGTATTTACAATTGAATGTATATTGACTATTTGAATATCTACTATTTTATGCACTAGAATCATCAATGCCATTAATCGTTCACAGTATATGAATTTTAACAGAGACATAACTACTGACGGTTACATGAACAGTTAAAAATACCTCGCCATGATGATTAAAAGTTTATTTTCACTGGCATTTAAAGTGGACAATGTCCTCTTTTACACCTGAATTAATGTCATTTTTATTTACAATAGAATTGGTGTCATTTTACTTCATATTAAAATTTATATGTCGTCTCTTTGCAATGTTGGATAATTTTTACTGTGGCAAGTGTGACTGATTACTTAGCACAATAGATTTGCGGCGCTCCATCTCTTGAATATTGGAATTCGGAATTTCTATCATTGCATCCGAAGTATTTGTAGGGTCTGTTGCACATTCTCTACCATGCATTTGTAAATCATCCACCGACTCATACTCATGAAACTCATAAAGCATTTCATTTTCAGTTTCATTAGTTACAGTTTGCAGTTTTCTATAGGCATGTTCACCAAAGTGTCCGTCTACTGAGTCCACACCCGTGACGGCCATAACGTAACCATCGTTGATCTCATCATACGTGTTCTTTTTTTTATCATGGTTCGTACATGTGGCACATCCATCTGTTAGATGTTACGCTAGCTTTAGTTATAAAAAAATTATTTAAAAATATTAAACAATCAGTTACAAACACAAAATAATATTTTTAAAAATCATTTTCTCAAGCCCGCTACAAACCTCGAACAATGTAGCAACGCATTAGGAGTCCAGCAATAATTATGATCATCACGCCAACGATTACAATGAAAATCACAAATTTGCTGCTGAAGTCATACAGAACTTTGTTTAGATCTGTTAAAAGTTATTTTAAATTGTCAATAAAGAATGATTTTTCAAGGGAATCATGAATACCAGCGAATGCTATGAGTGAATAAGATGTAAACCATTTTAATGATAATTGTAATTTGAATGAAACATAATAAAACAATTTCGATCTATAACGACTAAAAATAAACTGTTTTTAAACATACGTTTAAAAGAAAAACATTTGCATATAATTTGTTTAGGGCTGCGGAAATTAACGATTAATTTCTTAATTAATCGTTAAAAAATTTTAACGATTAAATTATTATTTTAAAGATTAATCGACCACTTAAAAATTATTGGAAGTCCAAGAGTAAAACAAAAAATAATTTAAAATAGTGGAAGATAAATAATACATTTCCTACAGATTAAACGAACATTTCGGTTTAAAACTATTGACTTGCGGGAATGTTCAAAATGTTGATAAAGTTTGCCTACCATGATTCTAACACTTCGCCTACTTATCAGACCAAATAAAAATCGTATTAAGCTAATGGCAGTCTGACTCAGAGAAAGAAAATGACGACAGCTCTTCTGATAAATTACTGCCTTACAAAATGGAGATGAAAGATCCGGAATCCATTAACCCTCTACAATGGTGGAGATTTAATGAACACCGATAATGTCATCCTTGCCAAGACCATTTTGTTCATACCAGTTACCTCAGTTCCGTTTGAATGATTGTTTATCTCAGTTGGTTATATTGATTATTAGACCCGCTCATCATTTGAACCACATACTGTCAATACAATTGTCTTTTGCGTAGTTGGTTAAACGATGACATATAAAATAGTGTTATTTAGATTTTCAACAAGAACGTTTAATAAGTGTTAGTTATGAAAATATAAATTTTAATTTTTGGCATTAATCGAAAATTAGCTATTAATTTAAATTAATCGGTAAAGGCCCTATTCTTTTTTAAATCAGATCATGATTTAAAAATGAATAGGGCACTTTACGATAATTTAAATTAATAGCTAATTTTCGATTAATGCCAAAAATTAAAATTTATATTTTCATAACTAACACTTATTAAACGTTCTTGTTGAAAATCTAAATAACACTATTTTATATGTCATCGTTTAACCAACTACGCAAAAGACAATTGTATTGACAGTATGTGGTTCAAATGATGAGCGGGTCTAATAATCAATATAACCAACTGAGATAAACAATCATTCAAACGGAACTGAGGTAACTGGTATGAACAAAATGGTCTTGGCAAGGATGACATTATCGGTGTTCATTAAATCTCCACCATTGTAGAGGGTTAATGGATTCCGGATCTTTCATCTCCATTTTGTAAGGCAGTAATTTATCAGAAGAGCTGTCGTCATTTTCTTTCTCTGAGTCAGACTGCCATTAGCTTAATACGATTTTTATTTGGTCTGATAAGTAGGCGAAGTGTTAGAATCATGGTAGGCAAACTTTATCAACATTTTGAACATTCCCGCAAGTCAATAGTTTTAAACCGAAATGTTCGTTTAATCTGTAGGAAATGTATTATTTATCTTCCACTATTTTAAATTATTTTTTGTTTTACTCTTGGACTTCCAATAATTTTTAAGTGGTCGATTAATCTTTAAAATAATAATTTAATCGTTAAAATTTTTTAACGATTAATTAAGAAATTAATCGTTAATTTCCGCAGCCCTAAACAAATTATATGCAAATGTTTTTCTTTTAAACGTATGTTTAAAAACAGTTTATTTTTAGTCGTTATAGATCGAAATTGTTTTATTATGTTTCATTCAAATTACAATTATCATTAAAATGGTTTACATCTTATTCACTCATAGCATTCGCTGGTATTCATGATTCCCTTGAAAAATCATTCTTTATTGACAATTTAAAATAACTTTTAACAGATCTAAACAAAGTTCTGTATGACTTCAGCAGCAAATTTGTGATTTTCATTGTAATCGTTGGCGTGATGATCATAATTATTGCTGGACTCCTAATGCGTTGCTACATTGTTCGAGGTTTGTAGCGGGCTTGAGAAAATGATTTTTAAAAATATTATTTTGTGTTTGTAACTGATTGTTTAATATTTTTAAATAATTTTTTTATAACTAAAGCTAGCGTAACATCTAACAGATGGATGTGCCACATGTACGAACCATGATAAAAAAAAGAACACGTATGATGAGATCAACGATGGTTACGTTATGGCCGTCACGGGTGTGGACTCAGTAGACGGACACTTTGGTGAACATGCCTATAGAAAACTGCAAACTGTAACTAATGAAACTGAAAATGAAATGCTTTATGAGTTTCATGAGTATGAGTCGGTGGATGATTTACAAATGCATGGTAGAGAATGTGCAACAGACCCTACAAATACTTCGGATGCAATGATAGAAATTCCGAATTCCAATATTCAAGAGATGGAGCGCCGCAAATCTATTGTGCTAAGTAATCAGTCACACTTGCCACAGTAAAAATTATCCAACATTGCAAAGAGACGACATATAAATTTTAATATGAAGTAAAATGACACCAATTCTATTGTAAATAAAAATGACATTAATTCAGGTGTAAAAGAGGACATTGTCCACTTTAAATGCCAGTGAAAATAAACTTTTAATCATCATGGCGAGGTATTTTTAACTGTTCATGTAACCGTCAGTAGTTATGTCTCTGTTAAAATTCATATACTGTGAACGATTAATGGCATTGATGATTCTAGTGCATAAAATAGTAGATATTCAAATAGTCAATATACATTCAATTGTAAATACCAATTGAAAAAACAATAATTAAAATGATGATAAAGATTATAAACTAATGAATTACAATGTGAATGATAATGGCAATTCATATTTCATTTTTACGAACTATTTAGTTTATAAATCCATGCAGCATTACGTCCTTTTAAAAAAAAATAATGTCGTTTTTGGTCTAATGATTCAAGGTAAATGCAGTATACATACGAATACGAGAAGTGATGTTTTCATTAATTCAAATATCACTTGATGTTATAACTGAAAACAATGAATGTACTTTGCTTTCTTTTAGCGTATTTTAATTATTGTGTACAAATCAAATTCTTTAAAAACATATTTTTGCTGAAGATAACATTGGCAAGATCTCACACTTTTATATATATGAAACTTTCTACGTTATTGCAGTATTTACCTCTTCGTTTTGTATATAATAAAATTAATCATTTTTATGTCTCAATAACTTTAAAGAAAATTATAGATGTATATATCTTTCAATAAATTTAGCTAAATTTAATTTTGATCCAAAAAGAAAAAAAAATTAACAAGCCACGTGATCACATAAAATATATATTAGCAGCTTGAAGATCCGTCATGACGTATCTGGATGGATTATTTAAACATTATGACAATTAAAAAATTAAAAGCTCACATTAAGAAACTACATTCCTTGAATTCAACACGGTATAGTGTAACCACTTTACATCAATTTACAATGTGACCAATGAAAATATCTTATAAAAAATTGCATTGCTTTGTACTCACAAGAAATACAATGTGATCACGGCGTGATTGAAACATAAAGAAATAAATATATGTTATCCTCATGTCAGAGTTAAGAATTAGGTTATCTTTGTGTTGTATTTCTAAATTAGACAAAATTGCATTATGTAGTATTACTACTTTACTTTTGGTTCTTCTATCCTCTAGTGTTTCAAGGTTCAATTATTTAACTAATTTTTTTTTCCACGTAAGTTTTGAATACTCTAAAGCAGGGGTGGGCAAACTTTTTCTACGGAGGGCCGCATTGAAACAAATTATTGTTATAGGCGGGCCGCATATATATTTTGTCTACTTCAATTACAAATTATTACGATTAAAATATGAATTAATGATTATAACCATGTAACTGTCATTTTATTTCACATTAACACTCTTTTACAAATGCACATTACATTTTTAAATACGAACTGAAAAAGTTTCTAATTTGATAATAAGATTTAACTATTCATTATTATTTTAAAAAAGCTCATTGTTAGTGTTACTTGTCATAATAAACTATGAAGAAGTAGGCACATAATTTTACATATAAGCTGACTATAAAGTACAATTATAATTAATAAGAAATGTTTGACTTTTCACAATTGTGGATACTGTTCTTGAACTGTGGAACGAGTTTACTATTTGTGATTCGCATGACAGCATTCAAATTGCAGTGAGTCAACATCGATCTGTTCTTAGACTTGTTTATTTTTCATGCAAGAAAATGCTTGCTCAAAGATGTATGTTGAACCAAATAGTGACAAAAGTTTGACAGCAAAGTTTTTTTTAAGTGTGGAAATGCTGCTTCTGGCAAACATCCATAAAACTCCAGGAAAAGAACTGTCTTGAACGTCTCCTTCAGGTCATAACCTTCTTGTAGGTCAAGCAGCTCTAACTGTATATCCTCTGGGGCTGAATCAGCTTCTGCACTGAATGGGGAACTGAGGATATTGAAGAGTGGTTACGGGTTCTTGAAGTCTTGGATCCTTCTTTCAACAGCCAAGACATCCAACTGAGCCCTGTACTTGTATGACGTTTCAACAGAAGTCGTTTTTTTGTTTCAGCAAAGAAAAATGGCAAAAGCTGTTTTCACCTGCTTGCCTGGAGAACAGGGAGGGCTTTGCCTGAAATACTTTGACGTGCACATACTTTTCATGTGCAAACAATATGATATTGCTTTGAAGTTTGACATTCAGTTCATTCAATTGTTCCATAATGTCAATGGCAAACATGAAGTCTGACTTCCACTCTTCAGTAACAATGGTATTAACAATGCCACAAACAAAACCCTTGATCACATGGAACATAACTATTTCTTCCTTGAGACCACACACTTCCCAGATACAGCCAGCTAACATAATATTCAGTTTCCAAAATTTTAAGCAGTGCGCTGAACTGCCTTTTTCAAAGTGCCCTAGCTCTGATAGGTTTTATCACACTGACAACGAGTCATTAACATGCTTGATATTCAAAACAGCTTTACACATACTTTCCTGATCGATGACATCGTGAAGAGGTAAGAGTATATGGTCAGGATGTTATTCTGTAATTTTATTTTTTTATCATTTCCACAAGACCTATACGTTTTTTCCAGTCAAAGTACACGCTGGTTGTTACACTTGCTATCTTGTTCCTCATCAATCCAGTTCTTTCAACGCAGTTCTTAACAGCAATGAATAAATCCTGGCCTGTAGTTGTGTCTGTGAGTGGCTCAACACTAAGTAATTCTTCTGTAATCTCAAAACGAGTGTATATTCCCTCTAAAAATACCAACAACTGTGCTGTGTCTTTTACATTGATACTTTCGTGCAATCCAAAAGAGTATCACTAAAAGTCTTTGCTTGCATCTCGAAATTGGTGCATCAAACTGTCACTAATTTTTTCAACACACCTCACCATAATTCTCCTTGATGAAGAAATGCTATTAAATTTAGTTTTTTGTTCTGGACACATAATGCTTGCTGAATCTGACAAGCATTATTTGATGAACTCACTGTCAGAAAAATACTTGTTCCGTTTTACAATCTTATGGGACAGCACCAAACTTACATCGGTTTCAGCATCTTGTATTAAAGATTGTTTGGTCAAAACAGTTTGCTGCTTCTTTAAATTATTAACCATCTCCAGGCTACTCCTTTTACTCTCTTCGTTTGTTAAAATTAGCCCGAAATCCTAATGTTTTGTTTGGCTGTGTCTTTTTAAGGTGTACTCCTTAAAGGCGCTCACACACTCACGGCGAAGCAAGCAGGCTGCTTTGCTGCCAATGCTCGTGAAGCAATATTTAGTTGTCAATTCGTCATTAAAAACGCGACATTCGACCTCAATCTTTCTTTTTTTTAGGCAGAACTCATAGCCTTTTTTACAAAAACAACCAATATTTAAATAGTAAACAAAATCCAATTCCATTTGAGCTGAAATGCAGTTTCCACTAAGGATGTTAACAATTAATGGCTAATTATCACTAATCAATTCTGGTGCTATACAACCGATTTAATATCCCTAGATTCGAATCAAATACTCGGAATTAAAATTTTAAAAATATAGCACTAAATTCTAAGCATGCGGCCGCGGGCCATAGTTTGCCCACCCACTGCTATAAAGTAATGAATCTGCGTGTCTATTTTTCAATTCTTTCTTACATTGATACGTTATGAATGTTTTTTTTGTTTTTTTTTAAGGCTTATTGTTTATTTGAAAAAATAATTATATTAAATTTCAAACTCTTTTTTACAGAGCAAAACAAAAATTAAAAGGCTTATTTTTTATTTTTACTTTTTTTTTGGGTGTCTCAATTAATGTCTCAATGTCAACATAAAAAATTATGTAGTAGGTTTGTGTTATTTTTTAAAAAATATTTTTTTTACAAGTTTTCACCCCATTTTCGCTTATTGGTTAGGGTTAAAATATTAAAATATGTTAAAGAGCATTTAAACAATAATTTAAAAAAAATGCGCTGGTTTAGTCTCATTTTATTCAGTTTCAAACACACAACACAGTCTTAAAAAAGAACAAATTATATATAAATATTTATGTATACATATTGAATTATATGTTTCTGCTTGCCGCTTTGAATATAACGAAATACAATTTTGGATAGATTTCTCAATTTATTATTCCATCACTTTGTGAGATACAGGTTTGATGCAAATTTCAAATATAGAAAATAATAATATGATTGATGGCATATATTATAAGTGTAGAATATTTTTCCATTTGTGATTTTCGTTGTAACTGTTGATACTTCCTCCATATTTTTATTGTTTTTTTTATCTCTATATTAGCTTCACCGCCTTGTCTCTCTCTCTGTCTTTCATGGGTTCGATGTTGGGTGGATAAAAACAAAAGTAACAAATGAAACATTTCCCTTGATGCATATCCAGCTGCAAATTTGCACATAGACTCGTGTCACCTAATGCATTGTACTCAAAATTTTCAGATCGATCGATATGTAACGTAATTAAATTAATGCATTTTTAATTTATCACTATGTAACTCTATGTAGCCGTATGCTATTGTTTACATCACACGTGTCACATGGAGTTCAGTCCAGCCATCGATGACACATCCCGTGTTTGACAGCAATGGGAGTTCAGTCACGATCAGTCTGTAAATATTTGTACGCGCAGATGCGTATTACATTGAACATATTCAATATTTTAGTTATGTTTCACTAAATAATGTATTTATAGTCAAAACTTTGTTTTTACGTGTTGTTTAATTATTTATTTTTATTTTGCGTAAACTATTTTCTTGATATAGTTTGTGTTTAACAATTTAAATATCAATTTAATTATTTTTGTCAAGGATTGGTGTCTATATAGTAGAAGCCAACACATATGGATTGACTCTAGTTGTATAGGAGTAATGTTATCAATTTTTTAATTGCTTTTGGCTATATCGCCCAGTGTTAAGTATTAATAATAATCTCAAAATACAATACTTAATACTTAAGCACATACAAGATGACACATTATAATAATGACGCATGACACAGTCACTTTTACAACATGAGAGAATATTTAATTGCATGAAAGCATACGTATACATGAAATAGGAATACATTATGAAAGTATACAATAATAATTATAACAAAATAAAAGGCACTATAAACAATGAATATTACGTTCTTTAATCGACTAAGTCCCTGGATGGGTGCCACACTTAAATGCTGTCTTAGGTCACGGGGTCAGTTTTGTGTTCCACCTTACTTAATGGTCAGCGATGTTCCACCCACACATCGTCTGATAGGCACGATTAAACCACCGCCTCCTCACTTTACGTCAAGAAACTGACAGCTGGATGCAAAATTAATAAACAGTAGTCTTCGTTCTCACAGGTTCTGAAATTCTCGTTAGGCTCACTTTTGCCTAATGCACATCGGTGCTCAACTGCTTCTAGACTAAGTTCTACTTTGCTATACTAGACCTACGTCACTAGCTTTACTATCCGTACGTGACCCTACGTTACTAGCTGAAAACAAATATAACATGATATATTAACTAACAATCAATTATCAATGCATCAATCAATATACAAAAAATAATATACTAGCATCTACAAATATAATTTTGGACTATTCTAAATCAAACTAATAAAACTTGATCAGATATCAGCTAGGATCCACTCAGTCTATGATTTTAGATCTGAGATCTGCAGGAGAGAACGCCTAATGGTTTCTCCCCAGCAAATATACTTTGCTCACCCACGCACTTTCCTACATTTCTAACATTTTCTATTGAGTAAACTTTTGCCCCATGGCTGGTACATGTGCACACATTTCTCTGGTTGGTCAAACCCTAAGACCAATCTTCTTGGCAACGTGATGCATGTTTACAGTCGGTACCAAATAATGGCCTCATTTGACATATGTCGTACTAATAACGTTTTGGTGACCTCTGCATACATACAATTTTCAGACTTTGCCGTATTCAAGGTTAACGTCTCACATTAAGTCTGAACACTTACCCAAAACGGTTATAAAATTCCTATGCTATCAACACGTATTATTGAGGGGACTCAGCTCTGTATGTTAATTTATTTTAATATAGGCATTTTACGTAGCGTTTACTGTTGTATTAGTTTTATAAATACTAAAAAAAATATTGTTTTCATTTTGTTTGTTTATTGTGTATTTCATTAAAATATGAAGGAGATAAGAGTTATGAGACGAAAATAAATAAACGAAGTGTTGTTACTGCTTCTCATATATATTTAATAACATTAAAGACTTCAAACAAAATTATTGTGAGTTCTAAGTAACTGTGGATTTGATTTACATTTTCATAAAATGTTAATGATCTATCATTAAAAAATTAATTCGCATATAGTTAATTACTAATTTCTTTTACTTACAAATTATATTAGAATATGCATTTTGATGAGTCTTAAACCCTTAAGTTTAAGCCATACATTGTTTATTAAGAAAATAAGTAAATAATACATATTGTTTAGAAATAAAATATTATAGGAAATGACTGTTGTGTAATGCAAGCTTCTCATCAACATGACGTATGTTTGTGTTGAGTATAAACCACCAGCATAAGGTATACACATATGATATATAGAAGTTTGTATCTCTAATTAAGCCATGTTTTTAATTTCGTAATTTCTGAAACAATGTTTAGTAGAATTCTTGTAAATCCAAAATATTGTGTCATGTGGCGTGTTAAACAGTCAAGCGATTTAATAAAAACAACCGTAAAAAACCAGTTTTTGATTATAAATCCTTTACGTATGAGACGTAACTAAAAGAATGTTCATTATAACACGCAGCGCAAGACCATCCAAAAATACAAAATTGCAGTTGTGTCGTAAAACGTGTTTAATATAATGCGCACCGATCAGGAATATGTTTATAAAAAGTGTTGTCAGTAAAATACGCACCTTATTGCGCGACAGAAAGGTTGTTCAATATAATACGCACCGCGACGCTCTATCTCAAAAAATAGCATGATACATAGGAATAAATAAAATAATCTAAAAAATCAATAATTTAATTACGGTACATGCGATCGATCTGAAATTTTGATACATTGTTTTTATCATCGGTACGAAACTGCCTGCAAAATTTCAGCTCGCTATCTTGCGAGCAAGTGGGTTAAAAATCGATCAAAAGTTTTGGCGACAAGCAAGCAAGCAAGGTCGGTCGGCCGCAGACACCACGAGTTAATATAAAGGATTTAATAAGAAAAACCCGTAAAAAACCAAGTTTTTGACTATAAATCCTTTATGTACGAGAAGTAACTAAAAGAATGTTCATTATAATACGCAGCGCCAGACCATCCAGAAATACAAAATTGCAGTTGTGTCGTAAAACATGTTTAATATAATGCGCACCGATCAGGAATATGTTTATAAAAAGAGCTGTCAATAAAATACGCACCTTATTGCGCGACAGAAAGGTTGTTCAATATAATACGCACCGCGACGCTCTATCTCAAAAAATAGCATGATACATAGGAATAAATAAAATAATCTAAAAAATCAATAATTTAATTACGGTACATGCGATCGATCTGAAATTTTGATACATTGTTTTTATCATCGGTACGAAACTGCCTGCAAAATTTCAGCTCGCTATCTTGCGAGCAAGTGGGTTAAAAATCGATCAAAAGTTTTGGCGACAAGCAAGCAAGCAGCAGGTCCGCCGCAGACACCACGAGTTATATAAAGGATTTTAAAAAAAGAAAACTACTAAGATTTTTTCTTTCTATTTCACTTTGAAGTGGGTTTTTCAAAGAAGAGAAACACGAATTGATTTTACCAGTATTTAAGTCAGGTTTTAATAAAACATAAATGTGAGCGTAAAAATCATTCTCGCTCACACGAAACCCTGCGATTATAATATAGATAACATTACAGTATACGTTCGGAATTAAATGTATAAGGTAATAAGCTAGTGCTGCAAACGATTGGGTAAGGGATCTTTCATAAAACACTATTATGAATGAATAACCGCTTAGTTTAAAGTGGAAAATGAATCATATGGCTATGACGACTTTCCTTTATGTGGTTTTATGTACCAGTTTTTGTTCAGTTATACATACTATGCAATGATAAACTTTGTCTTTAAAAAATACCAATAAAATAAAAAAATTAAAAAAAATTAAAATCATTTTAGCAGAAAAAAGACATTATTGGAGTCACAGGTCCAAATGATTTATGTGAAGCTTTAATGTAGATCATGATAAGTGTAGGAACAAATGTTGGTCATATCAGATTAAGTCGTACCCAATATGGATATATAGCAATTTTATTCTGCATTCTCTCCCATATTTTTTATTTGGATAGGTGTGTGCTCCCTCTGCCTTTGTTATGGTTTTTTTTAAAATGTAATCATGCGCATTAAATATAGCCTATATAGTGTTTATCGAAAATACAATTTTAAATAAACAAATAAGGAGTGGGGTTTGGGGATGGGGTCTTCCACTCAGCAAAATATTTTTAAGATGTTACTATTTCATTTGACGAATTTAAAAAAAAATAATAAAATAAAAAATGAAAATGTACGCGCATGATTGTTGTATTGCGGTCACTTTCTATTTTCTATCTCAAGGCCCTTCCAGTGGAGTAAGTTAATGTATCGATTTTTTATCGGTTATCTTAATATGTTGGTAATTTTTTGATGCATACCAAATGCGAAGCGACTTTGGGAACGGCGCACTTGAACATATACGACTGGACTGATGATATTTTTGTAGTTAGTCACTCGTTACACGATTTTCGCCCTTTGAATGTCACCATCACCATTATATACAAATTTCTCTTAGTTAGCCACATGTTGGACTACTTTTAAAAAAAATTAGGCGACATCTTATTTGATGCTATGCCACGTTAACGTGGCATTGCAAACAAAGATGTCGTCAGATAACGTTGTCACGTACACTTTATAAGTATCAACATTTTGATAATATGGGGAGTATAATCTTAAAGGAAACACTAGTATTACAGCATATACAAAGATAAATAATTATAATGATATAAATCGGTTTCCAAGGCACCAATAGGAGTAGTCATTAGAGGCCGGGGCCCATTTGGTGCAATTTTATAAACAAAAAAACACATTGTTCATTTCTTGAAATTGAATTGAACTATCCCTTAACACGTTGTTGGGTCGTTGGGGCACCAGCGTGAACTGCTCACTAACACACGCCATTTTTCCAGTCCTGTGTTGACCTTTGAAAGTCGCTGAATGACAGGCCGGTCCACTCTTTGATATCGTCCATCCATCTCTTCTTTTGTCTGCACTCTTTTCCTTCCTACCTGGACTGTGCCTTGCAATATAGTTTTTGCGAGACCTCCAGTTCTTTTCATTTGTCCGTACCATACGTAATTTACTCTTCTTAATTGATGTGAGTAGGTGCTTGTAGGGCATTGGGGAGAAGTGACATATTGGTACTTATGCGTGTTGAGGACACGCACTTCGTTGTAGTGATAGGCGCTGTGTAGAAGATGTTACACTATCATTTCTGAAACATTCATCTCCAGCGCAATTGATCTCTTCTTTGGAGATCTGCACTGAGAGCGTCAAGCTCACAATCTCATACAAAAGACCGACATCGCCAGATTCAGACGCATCAAGGCGATCTTTGATCTCAGGGTGAGTATCAATCACTGTTGACACGATATGCTATAATTTTAGCCACAATGCTGCCATGTTGGGCTATTCTGGCACAGAAGTCGTATCGGGGCATTTGTGACTTCGTCTGGATATTATGAGCCCCTAGATATTTGAAGGTTGAGACTTCTTACAGAGTTTTGGCTCCGTTTATCGAGATCGCGTACTTTATGTGTATTTACGATTTGCCATGACCTGGTCTTTTCCTGGCATTGATTTCCATGCAGTACGCCTTGCGTGCTTTTCTCTAGCATTTGCGAGGAATTTTACACAAAAAACATTCTTAGTTAGTCATAGATACAGCGTGGCAGCATATCGTCATCCGGACAGTGAGGCGTAGGTTGGTTTTTTCTTCTGTACCTAACACAGTTGCTGAGTATGCCTCAAAACATGGTCTCTTGCAACATATGTCTGATTCCATTTATGGCAAGTGTGTGGTGAAGAGGATGGGGGAACGTAGGACATCATTGTATGACACCACAGTGGTCTTGAAACCAAATTCCCCAGCTTGCTAATGAAGGATACTGCGTCGGTTGCTACTGTTGTAAAGGTACTTGATCACCTCAATGAGGTTTGCAATTTATGTGGTAATGGTGCTTAGTTGACCACAGTGACCGACATGTGCAATACTCATGGTCGAACAGATTTTTTAAGTACATTAAATACGTACTCTATGATAGGTTAATTCTGGTGCTGGAGATGTTTTTCTTATTGAGAACTAGCAGGTTTATCTATTGCTCGTAGTCGATTCTTAATGATCTGATGCCGCATGCAGCGCTCTTAGCTATGATATTGAT
>CALYLW010002814.1:20253-48530 GCA_944989445.1 Ampullaceana balthica | reverse complement strand
GGGTTGAGGTCCCCCCTTAGCCACAGATATTTACCACGTAGACGGGTAAAAGATTTAGCAACGCTGGGTTGTTTTCTTTCAACATAAGTTTATTGACATCCAGAAGCTTTGAATATAGTTATGGTACAGTACAATTGGCAGTTTACAGTTGATGGTCATACCATCCAGAGTCCTCGGCCCAGCTTGACCGGATTGGACTACGTTCACAAACTCCACACTCTATCGTACGTCTTTCACCTGTCTGCTACTTGGCAACTTAACAAATCTCACAGCGACACACAATGTGACCCATTTTATACCCCGTCTTGTCCGACTGGTTTTTGACTGGCCCCTGGGTCAATCACCATGTCTCCCTTTGACCGTGGTCCTGTCAATTCATTACAACTTGCACGCACCTTGCGTTCACCCGCCCCCCCGTTCCACGAGGACAAGTGTTCACAACCCCATTTATGCGTAGTCATCCCCACACCACAACATCTGACCGTAACACCCCCCTCCTCACGAGCGACCTTAGCAAGAATGTCGCGAGTTTATAAACATAAGGTCTTGAGGTTTTGGTGTGTCATGATCTACTAATAATATATCCCATTCTTACACACACAGGTATTTCATTAATATATAGTTATTTTAACAATATTCAACAATTGCAATGTGCACTATATACAGAATTTTCACCAGTAATATGCTAGCTTCCAAAAAAATATTAGTTCACAATAGCTGGTGTATATTCCCAAATACATAATAAGGAATCGTTTTATTTACATTGTGGAACTACCCGGTTTTCGTACCTGCGTACGAGTCTAGTCCTATACTACCTCGCCTTCGAGGGTAGCAAAGGTTATTACTACTCAAAATGTCAACGATATATATACCTCAATATACAAAAGGAAAAAATTGTCACATTTGAAGTATTAATATTCTTCACATACAAAAAATCTTGGTATGGTTAAATGACTTAAATGACACCCATGTTTCACAAGCAAAGAATCTCATGGTTCAATGATTTAGATGATCCCCATGTTTTTCAAGCGAAGAAAGTCATGGTTCAGTGACTTAATTGCTCAACATGTCTCACAAACAATGAATGGCATGCTTCAATGGTTTAATTGCTACTCCTGTGTCACGGCAATCACTATCCACCCTTTTTTCTGTCCCTTTTCATTAATAATTGTATCTTATGGGACATGTTATGTATGTTTTCTGTCCCCATAGCGGGACTTCGTATGTATATTTATCGTCCCCCCTACTGGGACCCATTATGTATATTTAACGTCCCTCATACTGGGACCCATTATGTATATTTAACGTCCCTCATACTGGGACCAGTTATAACCACCAGTTAATGGGTCACAAATTATTATATTCATAATCATAACATAATCATCGGCAAAATTTTCATGAATAAAAAATTTCATCATCATAACATATAATAAATCCTTATTATCAATGTTATACCAAATGCCTGAGGGCTCCAAACATGTTGTGCTTACATAATCAAAATGTGTCGTGCACATAAGAATTGTCTTATCAATTCATATAATAGTAATACTGGGAATTGGTCGCTCAGACCCCCCAAGTAAATACAAAAATACATTATCATAACTCCTCATAGTTATCAACAAATAGCATCATCATCATCCTAACCAAAACATTATCATCATAACAACATCTCTTATCATAAAAATTTGGACTGAGGTCTCCAGTGCACAAAATTTCTTATATGATCAATACATTTGTCATGAACATACGAACCACTTTATTTCATTTCACAATGATACTGGTACAAGGTCACGCAGACCCCAACTTCAATCCCAAAAATATTATCATTATTCTTCATAATTTTCAACAAATTATCACCATCATAGAAGATACAATACCAATTCCGTGTTATTTACGGCGCCCTCCTATACCGTAATACTCAGACAACTTCAATGTATGCATCAAAATAACAGTCATTGTTTTTGATGTTGGAACATTTCGTATCTTTCCCATTCCAAACAAGAAACGACCCTTATTAGCATTACCAAGAGCGTACCATAAAATTTGGTAACTACTATCATTTGTCATTGTCCCAGGCTTAATTATTAGCTATTTTGATCATTCTTGTACTCAATCCTACAAAATCTGTCAGTATACTGGCAGTCTTAGTGGGACTAAAATCAGTCTTTGTCTGTCCCACTCCCATTGCCACCTCTATCCTCTGCGATCCTCCCTGTCGCTACCTCTATGACTTTTTCGGTTAAGTATACCTCCACCTCTGAAATTTCCCCGATCACTCCTGTCACCCCCTCCACGACTTATCATGTTAGCTTTACCTCCGCCCTTGCAATCTCGCCAATAACTTCGGTCACTACATTTGAATTTTCCTCCCTGACCTCTTTTGAATTGTACTCTTTGACCCGAAGGGCTGACCATTGCGTCCAAAATTTTACCAACGCACGAGCTACCCACACAATTAAATGTGTTCAACCGGACCCCAATTATTAATAAAACCCATATTCTCACCAGACCGGCCGTAAGCCTGTCCAGTGAGTTTTTGTCCGTCATGGTCCTATGCATTCTGGCCAGTCTTGATCGCACTGTGTCATTGTTATTGTTTCTGTTGAGCTCCGTGTTTGCCCTGCTGCGTCCTTGGAGGTTATACGTGTCACCTTTGTTCAACAACTCACAACAGTGTTTAGCTGAGCCCACGTCATATTGTTGTATGGCTCCACTGAAGGGTTTCTTCTTAAGTTGCTTGTTTTTATCCCTATGTGGGATATCTGCTCTTAGCTTAGTAGCACACTCAATTTTCCCATCATTATCTTCAATATTCTCCTGATCTCTATCAATAAGTTTGCTATACTCTAGAAATTCAGTAGCACAATCAATATTTCCATCATTATCCTTATTTCCCTTACATTCAATACATTTTGCTTGGGAGGTTAATGTTACTACTGTGACCACGGTGTGTTCAGTGACCTTCACCCAATCTTGCATATCTGGGTCACTACTTTTCTTCTTATTCAAATTTTCAACTAAAATTTCCCTCTTTCGAAATTGTACTTCTTTAGTCCACTTTTCGTGAGGTTTTTCAACTATTGTCCCAAGCATCTTGGACGTTCTCTGCACAATCACTGTCATGTCTGTATCATTACCAGTTAATCTTTGCGTTAATTCAGTCCTTTTCTCTTCCTTTTCAACAATGATTCGCCATAAGTCATTTATGTCTTCTTTGTTATGTGCTATAGTCAGTGTTAACTCATTATTCTCCTCTTCTTTTTGAGTTAGTGTGTCTTTAATTTCCTTTAGCTTCCACTGTAAGTTCTGCAAACATTCATCTTTCTCAGTCACCGTCTTATTCAGCCCTGTTACCTTTCTATCTTTGTCCTTAATTATTTTAAGCCAGCTGGATTTTTCTTCATCATTTTGAGCCAGTAGTTTGTACATTTCGGCAATTCTCATTCTTAAGTTCATTGATTCAACTTCAGTTTCCTCTATTTTTAATCTGTGTTTGATGTCAACTTTTTCGAGATCCGTTAGTCTAGTTTCAACCTTGTTCAATGTTGACTCTAGTTTACTTACTGTCTCTTTGTGTTCCTTTAATTCATTCTCTCTAAGGGTCAGATTATTTCTCAATTCACTAATGAGTTTATTACTTTCTTCCCTGGCTATCTCGCCAGCTGCCGGTTCTGCCACCTTAACTTCTTTCGTTACATACGGCTCTTCCCAAAATAAGCTGGCTATTCCATATAATTCTTCCTGACAGTTACTCTCGTTACTTTTTAAAGCTCCCTGTTTAATTCTACGTTTTCTTCTTTTCTCTTCATCATTTTCTAACATTTTCTCCTGTCTCTTTTCGTATTGTCGCTGCTTCTTTTCATCTTTTTTCTGTCGCAGTCTTTGTCTTTCTTCGTTTTGTCTCAATGATTCTTTATCTTCTTGCTCCCACTTTAACCGTACCTCTTCAATTTTTTTTAACCACCAGCTATCTTCCCTTTCACCCTTTTCCTTCCATTTATTAGCAGTCACTACATTAGTTAATTGACCCTGCTTTATCTTCTTTTCGTTCTTATGTGTGCTCCTTTCTAAAGTATCACTAGCATAATAATTTATTGTATCATTTGCTTCATCATATTCCACTCGTGTGACTTTCTCTACATCTCCGATTCCTTCAGTCTTCTCATCACAGTCATTCTGAACTTCTATTTCTTCCGATTTAATTTCACCCTTTGTCCCAGCTATTAAGGCGTCTATAACTGAATGATCATCTCTCTTCTCTGGCTCAGGAGTGTTTTCCTTGGTCTCTTTTCCTACCGCCCCCATCCTAATTTCATCTCTGACTTGTTCGGCATAATTCTTTTCAGGTTCTACCACTTTATTGTCTGTTTCTTTAACATTATTTTCAGGTTTTACAGGGTTCTTGTCATTAACAACTTTCTTGTCCGACTGCGTAATCGTTTTCCCCCTTGCTAATTCTTTCCTGACTTTTTCCTTTCTTCCTTTCTTTTTGCTAGCGGCAGCAGTGTCTATCGAAATTTTCCTAGTAGTGGAATTCAAATCGCTTTTGGAAAAGTTTTTATTTTCAATTTCGGCTACCCCTTTTTGACATTTCAACTCCGGTTTCTCAGTCACGTGTTTGGTTCTCGATTTATATCTTTTCTTTGGTCCCGAAGTGGTTTGAGTAATTAGAACGTTATTATTTGTACCTATCTTGTCTTCCTCTTTAACTCCTCTATACATTTCATCGGCCATTTCTAGTTCTCTTTGTCTCTCCCTTTCTAACCTTCTTGACTCCTCCGCCCTTTCTTCTTTCCGTTTCTCTCTTTCCTCATCTTCCTCCCTCCTCTTCCTATCTCTTTCCTCATCTTCCTCCCTCTTGTACGCCTCTATAACCCATCTCTTAGCCTCCTCCCCTTCAAATCCCAGCTCCCGGGCACTTTGTTTAAGTTTTTCTACATTAGGCAACCACATTTTAATGTTTCTATATTAATAGTCACTCTACGGTCACAATATAAAATTTGTCCACCGTCTTTTGACTCTCACCTTTACACTCAAAATTTTCTAACTATCTAATATTTTTACAATATTTTACAATTCAAAATTTCATCAAAAAGTACTTACTATCATGGGAAATCCACACTCACATAATAACCATACATAAGAAAACACATTACACCATGGCAGTATCAATATCCATAGGTAAGAAAATCACAAAGTCACCGACTTCACTGTCACGTATTACTGAGGTTGTAACCTCGAGGTTGTCCTGGCTGTATTCAGCTTCTCCAACGTGTTACTGTCATAGTTAGTGTTCGTTATTCCTTCGATGCTCCTCCGGGTGCAGTTTGCATGGCCTCCATTGCTGCGTCTATAACCCCACTGCTTCGTCTGTCTTCAATACCACTGCACCGGCTGTCTTCAACATCACTGCTCCGGCTGTCTTCAGCAGTACTGCTACGGCTGTCTTCCCCACCACTTCTATGGCTGTGTTTCACACCACTGCTCCAGCTGTCTTCAACACCACTGGTCTCGTCGTTACGAGGCGTAAGCCCTACGCTCTCGTGAAGATCTTGATATCAGTATGGCTAGTACGTGCCTTGATGTGCTGCGTTGGCTCGAACCGATGGCTCGGTTTTTCGGCGGGCCCCCACTGTGGCGGAGTCGTTGTCTAGGGGTTGAGGTCCCCCCTTAGCCACAGATATTTACCACGTAGACGGGTAAAAGATTTAGCAACGCTGGGTTGTTTTCTTTCAACATAAGTTTATTGACATCCAGAAGCTTTGAATATAGTTATGGTACAGTACAATTGGCAGTTTACAGTTGATGGTCATACCATCCAGAGTCCTCGGCCCAGCTTGACCGGATTGGACTACGTTCACAAACTCCACACTCTATCGTACGTCTTTCACCTGTCTGCTACTTGGCAACTTAACAAATCTCACAGCGACACACAATGTGACCCATTTTATACCCCGTCTTGTCCGACTGGTTTTTGACTGGCCCCTGGGTCAATCACCATGTCTCCCTTTGACCGTGGTCCTGTCAATTCATTACAACTTGCACGCACCTTGCGTTCACCCGCCCCCCCGTTCCACGAGGACAAGTGTTCACAACCCCATTTATGCGTAGTCATCCCCACACCACAACATCTGACCGTAACAGTTACTACGACGAAGACTCTAGTATATGCTCGTGTTTTCTCTCTTCTTGATTACTTTAACTCTCTACTTTACCTAACAGTTACTACGACGAAGACTCTAGTATATGCTCGTGTTTTCTCTCTTCTTGATTACTTTAACTCTCTACTTTACCTAACAGTTACTACGACGAAGACTCTAGTATATGCTCGTGTTTTCTCTCTTCTTGATTACTTTAACTCTCTACTTTACCTAACAGTTACTACGACGAAGACTCTAGTATATGCTCGTGTTTTCTCTCTTCTTGATTACTTTAACTCTCTACTTTACCTAACAGTTACTACGACGAAGACTCTAGTATATGCTCGTGTTTTCTCTCTTCTTGATTACTTTAACTCTCTACTTTACCTAACAGTTACTACGACGAAGACTCTAGTATATGCTCGTGTTTTCTCTCTTCTTGATTACTTTAACTCTCTACTTTACCTAACAGTTACTACGACGAAGACTCTAGTATATGCTCGTGTTTTCTCTCTTCTTGATTACTTTAACTCTCTACTTTACCTAACAGTTACTACGACGAAGACTCTAGTATATGCTCGTGTTTTCTCTCTTCTTGATTACTTTAACTCTCTACTTTACCTAACAGTTACTACGACGAAGACTCTAGTATATGCTCGTGTTTTCTCTCTTCTTGATTACTTTAACTCTCTACTTTACCTAACAGTTACTACGACGAAGACTCTAGTATATGCTCGTGTTTTCTCTCTTCTTGATTACTTTAACTCTCTACTTTACCTAACAGTTACTACGACGAAGACTCTAGTATATGCTCGTGTTTTCTCTCTTCTTGATTACTTTAACTCTCTACTTTACCTAACAGTTACTACGACGAAGACTCTAGTATATGCTCGTGTTTTCTCTCTTCTTGATTACTTTAACTCTCTACTTTACCTAACAGTTACTACGACGAAGACTCTAGTATATGCTCGTGTTTTCTCTCTTCTTGATTACTTTAACTCTCTACTTTACCTAACAGTTACTACGACGAAGACTCTAGTATATGCTCGTGTTTTCTCTCTTCTTGATTACTTTAACTCTCTACTTTACCTAACAGTTACTACGACGAAGACTCTAGTATATGCTCGTGTTTTCTCTCTTCTTGATTACTTTAACTCTCTACTTTACCTAACAGTTACTACGACGAAGACTCTAGTATATGCTCGTGTTTTCTCTCTTCTTGATTACTTTAACTCTCTACTTTACCTAACAGTTACTACGACGAAGACTCTAGTATATGCTCGTGTTTTCTCTCTTCTTGATTACTTTAACTCTCTACTTTACCTAACAGTTACTACGACGAAGACTCTAGTATATGCTCGTGTTTTCTCTCTTCTTGATTACTTTAACTCTCTACTTTACCTAACAGTTACTACGACGAAGACTCTAGTATATGCTCGTGTTTTCTCTCTTCTTGATTACTTTAACTCTCTACTTTACCTAACAGTTACTACGACGAAGACTCTAGTATATGCTCGTGTTTTCTCTCTTCTTGATTACTTTAACTCTCTACTTTACCTAACAGTTACTACGACGAAGACTCTAGTATATGCTCGTGTTTTCTCTCTTCTTGATTACTTTAACTCTCTACTTTACCTAACAGTTACTACGACGAAGACTCTAGTATATGCTCGTGTTTTCTCTCTTCTTGATTACTTTAACTCTCTACTTTACCTAACAGTTACTACGACGAAGACTCTAGTATATGCTCGTGTTTTCTCTCTTCTTGATTACTTTAACTCTCTACTTTACCTAACAGTTACTACGACGAAGACTCTAGTATATGCTCGTGTTTTCTCTCTTCTTGATTACTTTAACTCTCTACTTTACCTAACAGTTACTACGACGAAGACTCTAGTATATGCTCGTGTTTTCTCTCTTCTTGATTACTTTAACTCTCTACTTTACCTAACAGTTACTACGACGAAGACTCTAGTATATGCTCGTGTTTTCTCTCTTCTTGATTACTTTAACTCTCTACTTTACCTAACAGTTACTACGACGAAGACTCTAGTATATGCTCGTGTTTTCTCTCTTCTTGATTACTTTAACTCTCTACTTTACCTAACAGTTACTACGACGAAGACTCTAGTATATGCTCGTGTTTTCTCTCTTCTTGATTACTTTAACTCTCTACTTTACCTAACAGTTACTACGACGAAGACTCTAGTATATGCTCGTGTTTTCTCTCTTCTTGATTACTTTAACTCTCTACTTTACCTAACAGTTACTACGACGAAGACTCTAGTATATGCTCGTGTTTTCTCTCTTCTTGATTACTTTAACTCTCTACTCCTTTAAAGGGTAATATAAATATTTATAAATGTGATATTCATAAAGTCAATAATTATCAAACAAACAAACAAACAGCTATTTAAAAAAAAATTAAAGATAACAATTCAGCAGCTAGGCAAAAACACGTGACTATATTAGTCTGCTAATTACTTCATTGACGCCTTTACAATCACACATTTCTAGCAAATTGTCCATCTTCTGCCATAATTTTTTATCTTACTGAATTTCTTGTTATTCTACTCAAAGTTTTCTCTTCTTTAGACAAACATTTTTTTGGTTGCTTTTAAGACCTGTTATACATATTTAAAATGTTTCCTCTTTTCATTTCTCAATTAATATAATTATTCTTATCATTTTACATGAATATCGTTTCTTATATTAAATAAATTGAATTATTCTTATCATTTCACATGAATATCGTTTCTCATTAGATTAATGGGATTATTCTTATCATTTCACATGAATATCGTTTCTTATATTAAAGCTTCAAGGATTAGACTCAAACATATTTATTTGACTTTACTTACAGAATGAACTATCCAACATTTCAATAATTGATTAGACTCAAACATATTTATTTAACTTTGCTTACAGAATGAACTGTCCAACATTTCAATAATTGATTAGACTCAAACATATTTATTTGACTTTACTTACAGAATGAACTGTCCAACATTTCAATAATTGATTAGTGTAGCTTATGTATACCACTGATGGCTTCATTTCTTTGGATTTTTAAAAATGATTATTTTCTATTTGATTTCATAATGCGTTATAAATATGTATATTATGTTAATTGTATATCAAGCGCTATGATCCCAATTACTTGCTGGAGTGCCATGCCATATGATTGTTTACAATATGTAAAAAAAATTATTTCTCCAATATTAATTTTTTGTCAGTGTGAAGAGACAAATAGAATTATACTGGACTGCATTGTTTGTTCATGCATTGTTTGTTCATGCATTTTTCGTTTAAATTCGGAACAATATACAAAGTCAAGAAACATGGACAAAACATAGTCTTGAATAGAAGAGCATACTAGAATGTAACACTTGCATGTCGATAAAGGCTTACAAAGATACCATAGATCAGCATACTAGAATGTAACACTTACAAGTCGATAAAGGCTTACAAAGATAACATTTTAATGACTACTTTTAAACGTTTCCTTCAATTAAGTCTTGTAAAAAAAAGTTATACTCTTGTATTATGTATACAGACACTCCTACTATACAGAAGATTATTGCGTCAGCAGACCATAACGGCATGTTTGCATTTGACGCATCGTTCACAGGCCACGACACAATGATGGTTCCACCCATTACCCAGCTGCCTTTGTTTCCCTAACGGGTGCCATGTACAGGCCACGACACAATGATGGTTCCACCCATTACCCAGCTGCCTTTGTTTCCCTAACGGGTGCCATGTACAGGCCACGACACAATGATGGTTCCACCCATTACCCAGCTGCCTTTGTTTCCCTAACGGGTGCCATGTACAGGCCACGACACAATGATGGATCCACCCATTACCCAGCTGCCTTTGTTTCCCTAACGGGTGCCATGTACAGGCCACGACACAATGATGGTTCCATCCATTACCCAGCTGCCTTTGTTTCCCTAACGGGTGCCATGTACAGGCCACGACACAATGATGGATCCACCCATTACCCAGCTGCCTTTGTTTCCCTAACGGGTGCCATGTACAGGCCACGACACAAGAATGGTTCCACCCATTACCCAGCTGCCTTTGTTTCCCTAACGGGTGCCATGTACAGGCCACGACACAATGATGGATCTACCCATTACCCAGCTGCCTTTGTTTCCCTAACGGGTGCCATGTACAGGCCACGACACAATGATGGATCCACCCATTACCCAGCTGCCTTTGTTTCCCTAACGGGTGCCATGTACAGGCCACGACACAATGATGGTTCCACCCATTACCCAGCTGCCTTTGTTTCCCTAACGGGTGCCATGTACAGGCCACGACACAATGATGGATCCACCCATTACCCAGCTGCCTTTGTTTCCCTAACGGGTGCCATGTACAGGCCACGACACAATGATGGTTCCACCCATTACCCAGCTGCCTTTGTTTCCCTAACGGGTGCCATGTACAGGCCACGACACAATGATGGTTCCACCCATTACCCAGCTGCCTTTGTTTCCCTAACGGGTGCCATGTACAGGCCACGACACAATGATGGATCCACCCATTACCCAGCTGCCTTTGTTTCCCTAACGGGTGCCATGTACAGGCCACGACACAATGATGGTTCCACCCATTACCCAGCTGCCTTTGTTTCCCTAACGGGTGCCATGTACAGGCCACGACACAATGATGGATCCACCCATTACCCAGCTGCCTTTGTTTCCCTAACGGGTGCCATGTACAGGCCACGACACAATGATGGTTCCACCCATTACCCAGCTGCCTTTGTTTCCCTAACGGGTGCCATGTACAGGCCACGACACAATGATGGATCCACCCATTACCCAGCTGCCTTTGTTTCCCTAACGGGTGCCATGTACAGGCCACGACACAATGATGGATCCACCCATTACCCAGCTGCCTTTGTTTCCCTAACGGGTGCCATGTACAGACCACGACACAATGATGGATCCACCCATTACCCAGCTGCCTTTGTTTCCCTAACTAAGTTCAGGTATCCATTCTGAGCTGGATGGACTTCGGACTTACTCTTGGCCCCGGAAACAAATCCGTGCATTTTCATGGGGATTCGAACCCCTGTACATCGGTACGCCAGACGAGTGCGAAAGCCCCTCGATTAATCGATATAGCTTCTGGATATATATAGTACACATCAGTGGCGGATTTAGGTTTGTCTGCGTGGGGGGGGTAGGATAATTTCAGGGGGCGCCGCAAAATTATTTTTATTCATTCACTTAGTGCAAATATTTCTAGGTGCTGAAATAAAATTCGTTTGTCTAAATTGCTGTTTCTGCAATGAAGATTAGAAATTTGATATGAGATTATCTTTTATTGCTATATTTTATGTTGAAAAAAACATTTCTGCTCACTATAAATGTGAGTTTTACTTTAATAAGTTGTCATCTTTAGAGAATGCTGCAGTCTCAAATATGAAATCTAAAGTGTGTTGTTTATGTTACATACATTTTCAGAGTTGCCCTGTGGCAACTTGCTAGACAAAAAGAAATATGTATTCTTAAGTAGATATGGTTAATCAATTGATTTTATGAAAATGGTTGTCAATTTGGGAGCTGTTATTTGTGACAAAATCTAAATTTCTCATATTCCTTTGTGTTCACTTTCAGTTGCTGAATATCCTAGCAGACTTTAACATAGAAAACTCAGCATAATAAGTTTATAGTCTTTGGGCTAAATAAAACATCTATAATGTTTTGATAATGAGGTAGAATTTGATTAAATGTATATAGGCCTCCAATAGTTTGTTGTACTATCTGCAAGATGACTCATCAGTTTCTTCAGCTTGCCATAAATAGCAGTGACAGTAACTCAAACAAATAACTAAGTGTTAAATAATAAATGCTGCGTTGATCATTCAAAGTACATTATTTAATATTCTTTTTGTTTACCTCAAACCATTGCAATGAATCTCTTCAATATAAAAACAATTGCCTTATATTCAGGAGAGTAATAGGTCACAAATGCAAACAAAATATAATGTATTTTAAAAAATGTTAATAATTAATAAAATGCCTAAGTAATTAAAGTTAAGAAATCATTTATCATATACATATTATATGCATATATCCTATGTAGGATAAACAGATGCCAGTAAATTATGAACTTAGTTCCAAAGAGAACAACTTATTTTTACTAATACAATTTTAAGAGCTACTGTTTTTAGTTCTTGTAATAGTTTTCTATCTGAAAGAATGAAATGAGAATTTTAGCTGGAAAAATATTTGAGTTAAAGACCAGGTAATCTGATGCTACAAATAATGGAAAACACAGAGACTTTGGTGGAATGGTTTGGTCAGGATTAGTAACACACACACACACAAAGAGTGTCAATAATATTATACTTGTAAATAAACTAACAATTTACTTCAGAATTTAAAAAAAATAAGTTATCACTGGAAGTTTGAGCATCAAACTTTGGGAAAATCAATTAACTTTACACAAACAATGATAGTAAATTCCTTAAATAAACATTTAAAACTCTAATAAGAATGCAGGACTAAACACAAACCATGGATAAGCATAGGACGCAATATTCTTATGTATAGAAGGAGCGTCTGTAACAGATAAGATAAGATAAGATTGAGCCGTGAGCCCTATATAAATTGCATTCTACTTGATTTCATTGAAGCAAAACGATTTATCGTTGATTCAAATTCAAGGTTCTCAGCTAGATCACGTTCAATTGAAATTAATGCAAATCAAGACAGATTTCGATTGTCATTGTTGAGCGCAAATAATTTTTGATGAGTTTCAATCTACTGAAACTTCTTTCAGCAGTAGCACTGCTAACTTGAAGAGTCAAGTAAATTTTATAGATTATTGAACCTTTTTTAAGTAGTAGTTCACTAGATAATGATAAATGGATTGATGCATACAAATCTTTGAAGGTATCATATTCTACGATTGCTTCTTCAAGGTTAATGTCGTGTTTTTTAAATTTTGCATAAATTTTGAAAAGAATATTTATTTTCTTCCGACATTTGTGATGGAATAATACAATAGAAATAAGTAACTGTGCCCCAAAAGTCATTAAATCGATAATCTATTTGTGTTACGAGTTTATCCATGATAGTGAAGTACGTTTCAGATTTAAAGAGTGTGGTTGGATCAGCAGCCATTTTATCTCTGCCATGCTTTTCTTTTTTGCAATTCACTTTTCTTTAAATTCTGTTTTAACATCTAGTTTGGAACAATTTTCGTTAATAAATGATTTGACATCTACATTCAGAATGTCAAAAGCTTCATCGCTTCTCATTTCAATAAACTTATTTCTTACAACATCGATCACTTATTTTGCACAGGCGCTGCAAGTAGTTTGATAACATGAAGATACCTTTTGTACAAATAGCATCAGAAAAACAAAATAATATTTTGTTATTAAAACAGATAGTCCCAAAGCTTCTGCTCTGACACGTCCTTTATATTCTGTTGATTTCTCTGAATCAAGTGTGGCTAGAATAGCAGAGAATGCTCCAACAACTACATGAACTGCATGCTTACGGCTTGCACATCTTGTATCAGAAAGTCGTTTCAGAGTATCTACTGTTGATTCATATTGAGATTTCTGGTGTTCTTTAAGAGAATGTATACGTGGTAAATTAGACGTAATGAAAGCATACAACCTTAAATCTGTGCCAAAAACAACTGTACATCACTGTTTACAGACATTTCTTCGATAGTAACCAAATTCAAATCATGGGCACAACAATTGGGTGAAAGTTTCTTTATCTGAGTTTAAAGACCACTCTTAATTCCAGAGTATGCTTGTCCTCGAGAGAGTGTGAAATCAATGTTTCACTTTTTTTTAAGTTCCGTTAAAATCTTCTCAGTAAATGCGGGAGCATATTTTTAAAAAATATGTTTTTTAAGTCCCATAAACGGTGGTCGTAGGGGATCCTAATGTTTTCATTAGAACCTAAGAGGGGCAGTGCTTGGTAGACCTTGGTGGGCGCCACATCTCCCTTCCAGGTCAGCGGAATACTTTCTTAGCGTTAGTCATTCCATTTTTATTGTAGCTTTAACATGGGCTAGAACCCACGACCCTCAGCTTGTGAGGCGAGCGCACTATTCGCTATCCAGCCGCTGTTTACCAAAGTATAAAAGCCTATACATATCTCAACACCATGTCCTGATTAAAAAAATTAACTTAAAGAAACTGACATCTGATAAATTCTAGATATATCAATGGTCGAATCAATAATTAAAGAAAAGAATTGTGCAGACTTAACTTCATTATCAATTGTCGCCGATAATTCAGATGCGAGTGATTGATTTAACCCAGATATTACAGTCTCGTCATTTGAAATACGATATTTAGCAAGCAGTTTGGTGTTGATTAGAAGTTTCGTCTTTAGCAATCTTTTTTTCTGCTCTTGTGACACCTTCTTGGTGTTCATGGAGGGTGTCTTTAGGGGGCGCCATTTTAGACCCAACATGGGCGCGGGGGGGGGCAAGCCGCCCCCCTGCCCTATAGCTAAATCCGCCACTGGTACACATCCGTTCAATCTAGTTACCTACAATTCATTTTGGCCAAGGAAATATTCGAGGAAAGAGGGCATTCAAATAAGCATCATTTTACGAACAGCTTAAAATCTTAATTAATGAACGAATGCTATTATAAAACAAGCGGGTCATACATTAGTTTTATAAAAGATTAAATTTACTTTACTTTAAAAGCTATTCATAGAACAAATAACCACGTCAACATTAATTAGCACTTGAAACTCCCCACGTGGTAACCATACACTGCAGAGGTTCCCAACACCGTGCCCGCGGGCGCCATGGTTCGTATATGCACGCCACAATTCGATGAAGAAATAATTTTTTCATGAACATTAATTAAAAATTTGAATTATTTTTATTCATATGTTACAGTTTTATTGTCCATAGATGACCAAATTTATTAAATACGTTTGTATGTTTGCGAAATTTCTTCTGAAAATTTTTAACGGGCTAAAAGCGAGGTGCATAATCTTTTATATTAATAAGCGATACTCTATTATGATTGTGAGGATAGTTATAGTCCTTGGTATAATACATTTATGCATAAAATGTAGTACATATTTGAACTATAACTTTGATATTATATTGTAGTTCAATAACTATTTATTTATTTTTTTTTAGCCCTAAAATGATAGGACCGAGTAAAAGACAACGAACCTATATTTTTAACACTGACTGGGAGGAATCATATTGTTTCGTTATTTTGAAAAATAAATGCGTTTGTATGTTGGGTGGTAGTAGCATTGCAGTGCAGAAAAAAACATAATGTTAAAAGACACTTTCAGACAATTCATGCCACTTTTGATGTGAATTATCCACTTAAATCTGAAGTAAGAAAGAAAAAAAAATATGTCAACAAAATCAGGTCTAACTGCACAACAAACTGTTTTCACTAGACAGGTGGAAAATTCTAAAAAGGCCACCATTTCTTTTTTTCAAAATTTCTCACATGCACACAAAAAAGAAGAAACCTTTCATTGATGGTGAGTTGTTTAAGGAAATATTTTTGTCTGGTGCTGATTGTTTGTTTGATGGACTTTCTAACAAATGTGAGATTGTCTCAGCAATACAAGAATTACAGTTGACAAAGAACACCGTCACAAGAAGAAAACATGCAATTCCAACAGACATACAAACTCAGTTAAAGACTGAATTGAAATATGTGACTGGTTCTCGCTACAATTCGACGAGTCAACAGATATATCAGACACCGCACAGTTAGCAGTTATGGTGAGAATGGTCTTTAGTAACTTCACAGTAAAAGAGGATATGTTGAAAATATTACATATGAAAGGACAGACAAGGGGTGAGGATATTTATAATACATTCAGAACATATGCCAAGTCAATAAATATGACTTTGCACAAGCCGACTGCGATAACCACCGATGTGGCACCAGCAAAGGTAGGTAAAAACATAGGATTTATTTCGCTCTGCAAAAAGGATGAATCATTTTCAAACTTTATGTCCTACCCCTGTATTATCCACCAGGAAGCTTTGTGTTGTAAAATATTGCCATTTGAACACATTATGAAAATAATCAATTCTATTTGAGCAGCTCCTTTGCAACACCGACATTTCAAGGCCTTATTAGAATATACTGAATATACTGAAGATAAAGAACATGATTTTATTCTGCATACTGAAGTACGTTGGCTCAGTAAAGGAAAGGTTCTTACAAGATGTTTGAGATTAATTGAAGAAATAAAAACATTTATAAACGATAGAAAGGAAAATTATGATGACCTAGCTGACTCTCGTTGGATTTCTCAGAGATATCATGGACATTTTTTATTCTTTAAATTTGTAGTTGCAGGGGAAAAACAAAAACAAAGCTGAAATGATAAGCTCTGTATAGTCATTTACAGCTAAATGGGATTTGTTGATATCACATCTGCAGATCAATTCTCTCGTGCATTTGCCACATATGAAGAAAATTCTAGGTAACAATGAATTTAAACGGGTCATTATTTATTAAGCATCTTCAAGTGTAAAAAAAAACAGTTTGAAGAGAGATTTTTGCAGTTTACACATTTCGAGCCAATTGTTTCCTGATGTATCAATCCTTTTACTTGCCAACTAAATGTAATGGAAATGGCCGCATGTATTGCAGATTTCGTTCAAGGTAAGATAGAAGAATTAAGAGTTAGAAATGTTGGACCTTAATAATGATAGTTTGCTAAAATCATTAATATCAGAGGACTTTTGGAATACAGTGGACAGAGAAAAGTTCCCATTTTTAAAAAAAGCTGCTTATAAAATTGAATCATTTTTCGGTTCGACATATTTATGCAAATCATTGTTTTCAAACATTAACTTTATAAAATTAAGATATAGATCTAGACTCACGGAAGAGGATCTTTATGATTGTTTGCTAACAGGATTATCGTCATATGCTCCTAATTATGAGGCCCTGGCCAATGATATGCAATGTCAATGATGACATTGACATATTGATATTATATTTTTTATAACATGTTTTCTTTGTATTTGTGTTTTTGTTTACTTTGTTTACGTTTTTTACATGCTTTTTGCAATGAAACGTTATGGAGGGAGTTTTTCGATTAAAAATAGGTGGTGCCCGCCACCCTACCGATATTTTAGAATGTGCTCTAGAGTACAAAAAGGTTGGGAACCCCTGCCATACAGGATATAAACGTGTCAAGTGACTTGAAACAGTCTAAACAACGCTCACAGCTCGCGCACAGCCTCAATGAGCAAACATATTTCTAAGGACAATACAATTTTTAAAGGTAAGAAATTGTTTTATTCTTTAAATCTTTTATAGATAACGTATATGTCAAGTTCAATAAATTTAATAATCATAGCAGAATTTGCCTTATGGAGTCAAAAAAATGTTGTTTTAATGCATTAAATTAAGGATTAAAGATAGAATGTTAAATACATTCCTTTTTGTCCAAGTCAAATTACAATCCCATTCTGTATGATATACTAATTACAATCCCACCATTACTTTTTTTAAAAAGTTTATTTTCTCTCGTTTTATCACTTACGAAATATATACAACTATCTTTATACATAAATATACAGATAAATGTATATATATGCAGTTCCAGTACAATGAAGAAAAAATGTTTTAGGTATTTTTAAATTAAATTCTTTTAAATACTGATATAAACAATCTTTTACACATTGAAATTTTGATAAGTTATCACATATCCAATGAATTTCTTTTTTAACTTCTTACAATATAGATTATCATCTTCTATGTTTAATCAATGTTGATGCTATTTAATAAAATGTTTGGTACCATTTAGTATAATAACTGTATACAATAGGCTCGTTTGAAATAATTTCATATCTTCTTGTTATAATAAATAAAACCATATTTCATCTCTCTCCCTATCATTCAGTATCAGTTCCAAAACTTTCTTATTTAAGAACTTATAACCTGTTAATATATTGATTATTTTCAAGATTTTTCCTATGCATACATGTTATACTTTTATAAGATGCTTCTTTAATACCCTTTTTGATCAAATATTATGTTAGGTTCTTATTTAAATCTAGTAAAATAAATATTTTTCAAATACATTTGTTAAGCGTATGTATATCGTAAATGAATTATATTTAAAATGTTTAATTGAGTGAAGAGAGAAGGGCCAGAAGAAAGGAGAGGGGGGCAGAAGAGCAGGAGTTCACGTCATCGTCCCATGTGGACAAACGTTTGTCATACATAGCTACGACATCATTCAAATATATCAATGTATTTTTATTTGTAAAATATGGATGTTATTATATAAATCTCATAATATTATATAATACTAAAAGTTAACCGAAGGAAACATTAAATACAATTCTTTATTAGGCTTGAAAAAATATTTCATATTGAATCACAAGGTTATTGTCTCTGACAGATATAAGTCAATCAGCCAGATGTTTACCTTAGATCAAGTTATTGTCTCTGACATATATAATTGAATCTTCCAGTTATTTATCTTAGATCAAGTTATTGCCTCTAACATATATAATTGAATCTTCCAATTATTTATCATAAATCAAGTTATTGTCTGACTGATGTGAATCTTCAAGTTTTTTATCTTTAGATCAAGTCTCTGACAGAATAAGTCCATCAGTCAGTTGTTTACCTTAGATCAAGTTATTGTCTCTGACAGAATAAGTCCATCAGTCAGTTGTTTACCTTAGATCAAGTTATTGTCTCTGACAGATATAAGTCAATCAGCCAGTTGTTTACCTTAGATCAACCATTATGGGGGTAAGTACTTTAAGTGGATTGTAAATTATTTTACTTTAAAAAGTTACAAAATATCATTTGAAGGCTTTTAGTTGAATAAACAATATTTTGAAAAAACGTGGTATATACGTTTTAAATTTTTTAGATTAAATACTGACAGCAAATAGACCAAACCATAATAAATTTACATCAGCAAAAAGACATAAATGGTAAATTTATGTATTAAAGTTATGAACAAATCATAAAAATTATCATCTTTATGAAAGATGGTCACTTAGTTAGACAACTTGAAGGCTAGAATTGAATACAATTTTTTTTTAAATCCATAAATTAATATCTATAAGACCATAAATTATGTCAACCAGAAAAGAAATTTTCCTGTCTTATTAATTAATAAAAGCTGAAAAAAGAAGATAGAAAAAATAATATTGTAAACTTTGATTATATCCATGTGTATTTATTAAAACCAGCATTAAAAACACTTATTGCTTTAAACAAATAATTAGATTTAAAAGAATTGAGGATTTTGAATTTATTTCTGGTGGATTAATATTTATAAAAATCTATATTCATAACAAAAAAAAACTCTAATAAGAATGCAGGACTAAAAAAAACCATAGTAAGCGTAGAACGCAATAATCTTCTGTATGCAAGGAGTGTCTGCAACAGATTAGCTAAGATAAGATAAAACAATACAGTAGTATTTATTGAGCACATTTTATTATAACAATGAGAGAAAATTTTACATAATCTTAGATGTTAAAAAATGTTAAATTTTGTTTTAATTTTTCTTTTATTCCAATCAAATAATACTTTTGTCTAGATCAGTATTTGGAAAACTTAGTTTGTCTTATTTCTATAAGATAAACTACAACAAATTCAATAAAGAGCTGCCAGATTCATCACCAAAGAATATTCAAAACTGACAAGAATAACACCATTAGTTAAATCATTAAACTTTTAAACACTAGAGAATAGAAGAACCAAGAGTAAAGTAGTAATCATACTTAAAGCAATTAATTATAATTTAGAAATACAACACAAAAATAACTTAATACAACCCTCAGATAGACATAAGGATAAAAACATCTCTCTCATTCCGTATGCAAGAACAAACACATACAAATTTTCTTTCTTCCCGTCCGGAATTCGGGCGTGGCATGGGTTGCCTGAAGAAACAAGGAAAGTCAACACTTTATCAACTTTTAAAACTCTAATAAGAATGCAGAACTTAGCACAAACCATAGGTAAGCGTAAGACGCAATAATCTTCTGAATAGAAAGAGCGTCTGAAACAGATAAGATAAGATAATAATTTAATTGAATAATTTTTACTCTTTTTCTTATAAGTATATTTGTTATCACTTTACCTTTATAATTTATACAGATAGTTACTCTATACATAATAATATATTAACTTAATATAATAATTAGGTATAATCTTTAGAAAATAACGGGGGTGAGACTGCAACCAGGCTTAGAAATTAGTAAATGTATAACATGCAAATAGGGTATTAGTTAGCCTGACAGGACGTAACAAAACAGCGAACGTTTCGGCAAAGAGCCTTCCTCAACGAACACATAGTACACAAATACCTGAGCACCGCCGGGTGTGTTTGTGTAAGAAACCATGGCGGTGACAGATATGTCATCGACTCCCATGTGGTCACGTCCATTGAAGTGTTGGGAGAAAGGACACTGTCTTGTTTAATCGCACGTACATGCTCTGCGATACGGCAGTAGAGTAACCTGCCCGTCTCACCTAATTACTTAAGTGCCAGGTGGTTGTCCCGTAACTTGGATCTTATACGGTCTTCAAGTCTGCAGATCTGGGTGCTGAGATAAGCGATATACCATTTGTGAGTGTATACGAGCAGACGCATAAGTTGAAAAGCAACTTTCTTCTCAAATGATTGAAGTTCAGATTTATCTTTAGAGTTAAAATAAGCGGATGCCGGGTTAAAATTGTCGTCTTTGTATTCCAACCTCCAATCTGGGCACCAAGCCATGCAGCCGTCCTCCCATCTGGGCACCAAGCCTTGCGGCCGTCCTCCCATCTGGGCACCAAGCCATGCGGCCGTCCTCCCATCTGGGCACCAAGCCATGTGGCCGTCCTCCCATCTGGGCACCAAGCCATGCGGTCGTCCTCCCATCTGGGCACCAAGCCATGCGGCCGTCCTCCCATCTGGGCACCAAGCCATGCGGCCGTCCTCCCATCTGGGCACCAAGCCATGCGGCCGTCCTCCCATCTGGGCACCAAGCCATGTGGCCGTCCTCCCATCTGGGCACCAAGCCATGCGGCCGTCCTCCCATCTGGGCACCAAGCCATTCGGCGGTCGTCGATGTAAGACATGTCATTTTGTTATCCAGACGGACCAGATTGTCTTCCCTAAGGGGATATTTAAGATTAGGAATGGCTTTCTTTGTACCAGCCGTAATGTAGTCTACAACATTGTGTGTAAGCGCTGTACTTTGAAGTACATAAGTGAGACGGGGAGGTTACTCTCCTGCCGTATCTCAGAGCATGTACATGCCATTAAACAAGACAAACATAGTCCTGTCTCCCGACACCTCAATGTACATGCCATTAAACAAGAAAAACATAGTCCTGTCTCCCGACACCTCAATGTACATGCCATTAAACAAGACAAACAGTGTCCTGTCTCCCGACGCCTCAATGTACATGCCATTAAACAAGACAAACAGTGTCCTGTCTCCCGACACCTCAATGTACATGCCATTAAACAAGACAAACAGCGTCCTGTCTCCCGACACCTCAATGTACATGCCATTAAACAAGACAAACAGTGTCCTGTCTCCCGACACCTCAATGGACGTGACCACATGTGCGTCGATAACATGTCTGTCACCGCCATGGTTTTTTGCACAAACACACCCGGCAGGGTCAGTCTGGAGAATAGACTAATCCAAGAGTATGGAACACTTGCACCCCGTGGGATGAATGTATTGTTTGCGCTGACAACCTAATTGATTGGCCACACCCACCCTCTCCTTTCCTATATAAAATCTTATTATTCTCTCTGTACTATTTCTCTACAGGACTAGTTGATTTCACCGCAGCTAAGTTTTTATTTTATTTGTTTAGTTATATTCGTTTTATTTGTGTACTATTTGTTTGTTGAGGAAGGCTCTTTGCCGAAACTTTCGCTGTTTTCTTACGTCCTGTCAGGCTAACTCATACCCTGTTTATATGTTATACATTTATAATCTTTTAGACTACCAACAAAAGAAAAAAGAATGAAGTATTTTTATTTATTTTTTTACATATGCAGGTATGCAAAAATTAATGTATGTCAGCATACGATTTTTATTCTAAGAGTAAAAAACAAGATTAGTACTATTAGAGTCAAGCTGCATTGATATTACTAAGTTACTACAACTACTACTACTACTAACTACTTAGTACTATTAGTGCCACCGCCATTGCATTCAAAATATTTCTTTAAATATTAAATAATATACATGTATTAAATCTTAATCAAGAATGTAATGTTTATAAGGTTTCAAGAAATGATTTAAGTGATGATCCTATTTGACTATTTGGAAGTCAACAAATATATATTCAGCTTCATGTAACCATAGTAACTAAAATCAAATAACCTAGGCGTCATAGGAATAAAAAAAATAACACATAGATCTAAACATTTTTTTTTATAAACACTATATTAAAATTATTAAAATTATCAACAAATGCAAAATAAAAGTTTTAATTTTCAAATTTTGTTATTATTAAAAATAATACAAAGCTTTTGCTCCATCAAGTGAAATAATTAATTTTTTAAAATAAATATTGTTATTAATCTGCTATTCTTTTCCTGTTAATATTTTTGTATTACAAAATCAAATGGAATCACTGAATTTAAAAATGTCATCGACTACTCGAAAACTAAAACATTATTTTATACCCAAAAACAATACTATTTATCTTTGAATATTATAAAGTGTATACACATTTTTAAAAATCATAATGCATATTTGAAGATTAAAACTATTTTACACTTTATTGTAGTACTTAATACAATTAAGTTGTTTTATTAAGGATTTACTCTCAGTAATCATAATTGATCATTAATTATGTATCGTAGTCGTTCATTTAAAATGAAACGACAATTATTGCAGACGACAGACGAGCCGTCTGAATACACTTACTCCAAGGAAGAAATTCACTTGCTGACATTAACTTGAAAATCTTTTGATCGTATTTAACGTTGTATTTTATTTTTAACGTACTTAGTAGATAACTAACATAAATAATAATGTCTTTTTAAAATCAATTATTTAATTTTTTTTTAAAGGATATTAATAGTTGACAATTGACTATTCAGTTTCATGTATTTCCCTAGCAGTTAATGAATAGGAAGTTAATCAATAAAACTGCGTAATTGAATGTCACGGCTATTTTCTCGTGCGGCTATACACTCAAATTGTCAATAATTAAAACAAATAAGAACTACAATATATTTACTGTAAACTAAATTGTGGTACAATGACAATGATAATAAGAATTTTTTTAAAACTAAAACTAATTTTTCTACTTTTTCTATTTTCAGAATACTTTGAAGAAATCAAGTTTGTTATCAAAAAACCTGAAAAGATTGCAGAACAATGGTAAATCGTTAATTTTATATAATTTTAAAGTTAATATGAGTGTTTTGTTAACTGTTTTGAAAGCTTTTTTTTTCTTATTTTTTTTTAAAGATTTGGTTATATGATAAGAGTGAAATATATATATATATAGAGAGAGAGAGAGACGGAAAGGAAGAAAGACAGAAATAGAGATAGAGAAAGAAAGAGAAATGGGGAGAGAGAGATTGAGACCACCAGAGAAAGTTTCAGAGAATGAAACACATACAGAAATAGTGACAGAGAGATCAACAGAGAGAAAAAGACGATGCGAGAGAGCAAAACGAATGCGGATTGACAAAGAGAAAAAGTAAAAGAGAGAGAGAAATTTGCAATACATTAATTATTATTAATACTTAAAACAAAAGAAAAATATTAGAAAACTCTCCTTTCAGAAAATTGCCGAGAGCACAGCCAATGTGAATTTGACACACATGACAGACAAACAGATGTCAAAGATGGCACGTGTGACATGAAAGATAAATCAAGTCTTTTCTATGGTAATTATTTTTTTATTAACTTTTCCTAGATATAAAAATATACAAAAGATAATTTAAAATATTTCATTTTGTTGATAAAACATAATAAAAGTGCAAGTTAATTCCATTTTAATGCCTAGCTTATAATACCAATAATTACACATTGAATTTCTTACATAAATTATTGTCTAACAAATCATCTCATAAATTACTCTTTAAATCTATGAAAATTAAAGATTACACTTAACGAAATCTAGATCGAGATAATAGAAGAGAGACAGGTGTAAGACATGGATTAAAATGTACTTTCTTTGATGACCTTGTCAGGTACACATGAAACCCAGGTGTCAGAAGGAGGAGAAGCAGATCTACACAAACATCTTGTTGTCTGTGAGAAGAATCCAGGTCACACAAAGTTTATACCTGTCAACGATTTTAACATCTATTACCTGCCTGAAGGTTACCATGACAAGCTCCTAGTTGAGTACATCAAAGGTACAGCTGACCTCACTGTCAGGGTAGCTGTTAAAATGACCAGTACAGACAGACCAGAGTTTTGGCAAAACACCAAACAACCATATGCATTTTATGACAAGAGAGGAAGTGACGTCTTGAGAGTAGGGACTGGGGCGGTGAGGTATGTAAACATTGAATACAACGAGGGAACTTGTCCATGTCACAAGTGTCAACTATCGGACACACCCAGCAAAGTGTGGGGGAAGGTAGGGATAGACACGACCACACACGTGGTGTTTGATGACCTTGAGGCGAGACACACCTCGTGTAGATTTTTCTATGATAGACAAGATAGTCCACTGGTCACTCTTCATGGCTGGACGGTGTATTATGCAAACATTGAGGCAGACAGGTGTCGGTTGAAATGTGTGACATGTGACGTAGATTTATTAAACAATCTGGACAAGATGTTGAGACACTGGCGTGATCTACGTAAGAAAGTCAACAACAAATACCAGAGATGTGGAGACAAGTTGATATGGATAGTATCACATCCACATGGATGTCCTAAACAGATCTCTGTAGGACACCTGATAGACAGGTACAAGGTGAATGATTATAGGACCAAGTACACGTACAAAACATGTACATGTCCAGGCAGTAGTGGGGCTCATGTCAACACACTCGGGTATGGTGTTGGCTGGTGGTATGTCCACCACATTGAGTATGGTGTTGGCTGGTTGTATAACCAACATGTCCACAGTGGGGTCAACTCTGAGGGAAGAAATTTTAGTGGCACTGGTTGGGACAGAAGCTAATATCTATAATGTAAACAATGTTATAATATTTTATATACTTTATATAAACTTGTTTTAACTGTTGATTGTTGTAATAGACAACACCCTCTACCACGCCCCATGTACACCACAACACCACGCCCCATGTGCACCACAACACCACGCCCCATGTACACCACAACACCACGCCCCATGTACACCACAACACCACGCCCCATGTACACCACAACACCACGCCCCATGTGCGCCCTAAACACCAGCGTCGGCACCCCACTTCCTACATTCCCATGTACTTGTGAATTATTACTAGAAAATGTTTTTATTGTTTACATTTTGACTTGATACAAACTGGTATCAAATGGACACTATTATAATAAAGCTTGACCACTACCACATTTGATGCATCCCCTTCACTACCTTTGTCAGCACCCTCAACAACAAAGTTGGCACCCCTACCATCAGTGTCGGATCCCTTACCTTTAATTTACCCATTTCATGTACTCATAAACTGTTGATATCAAATAAATATTTTGTTTAAAAATCTATTTTTTAAAAACTTGTACCAAATGTTAATGACTATAAAATACAACACAGTTTATCTCGCCCCATGTGTGTCCCCAGTCTATCACGCCCCATGTGCGCCCCAAGTCTATTACGCCCCATGTGTGCCCCCAGTCTATCGTTGTTGTTGTTCGTCCGTCGATTCGACGAAGACCACTCTAGTCACCCGAGGGTTGCTGGGACTGGCGTTTGTTTGTGCGTGCGCAGATGGCTGATGAGGCCGATCCTTGCAGGAAGGTTCGGGAACAGAAGGGACAAGGGACGAGTGGGACATTTCCAGGAGGGCTGACAGCACGGGCCTTTCGGGCTTGCCTCTTCTTTTCTGCGGAGGTGATCTGGTTTGCCTCGCATGACTTGGCACCTTCGTGGATGGAAGAACGCCATGTGGAACGATCCATTGTAGCAAGTTCCCACGTGTCTGGGTTGATGGCAAACGCTTTCAGTGAGGCTTTCAGTGTGTCTTTGAAGCGTTTCTTTTGCCCACCGTTGGGACTGCTGGCCATGCTGGAGCTCGCCATAGAAGAGTCTCTTTGGCAGTCTCTCGTCTGGCATTCGGACCACGTGCCCTGCCCAACGAAGCTGGGATTGCATCAGGAGTGTGAATATGCAGGGGAGACCTGCCTTAGTCATTACCACTGTGTCTGGTATTTTATCCTGCCACTTTATGCCGAGGATCTTCCTGAGGCTTGTTGAATGAAAGTGGTTAAGCTTCCTAGCATGGCGCTGATACACAGTCCATGTTTCACACGCAAATAGCAGTGTGGGGAGCACCACCGCCCTGTACACTTTCAGCTTGGTCTGGATGGTAATGCCTCTTCTGTTCCAGACATTTTGGTACAACCTGCCAAAAGTGGAGCTGGCTCTGGCAATTCTGACGCTCACTTCGTCATCGATGGTGACATTTTGCGACAGTGTGCTGCCCAGGTATGTGAACCGTTTCACTGTGTAGAGTCTCTGGCCGTTATCAGTGATGTTGGGCTCAACGTAGGGCCCTCCAGGCGCAGGCTGATGGAGGACTTCAGTCTTCTTGGTGTTGATCGTCAGACCAAAGTTTGTGCAGGCGCTGGAGAACAGGTTAACGCTGCGTTGCATGTCGGCTTCTGATACAGCAATGAGGGCACAGTCATCAGCAAACAGGAGGTCTCTGATGATGTCTGTCATAACCTTGGTTTTTGCATGGAGCCTCCGAAGGTTGAACAGTTTGCCATCTGTGCGGTACCTCAGGTTGACACCAACATCCTCGTCTCTGAAGGCCTCTGTCAGCATGGTGGAAAACATGAGGCTAAACAGTGTTGGTGCCAGGACGCAGCCCTGCTTGACCCCGTTTGTGACTGTGAAAGGATCAGAAAACTCTCCGCTGTCCTGGACTCTGGCCTGCATGCCCTCTTGGAATTGTCTCCCAAAGACGATGAATTTCCTTGGGCAACCATACATGGCCATTATCTTCCACAGACCCTCTCTGCCAACGGTGTCAAAAGCCTTGGTCAGGTCGACATAGGTGGAGAACAGGTTGAAGTTCTGCTCCTGACATTTCTCTTGCAGCTGCCTGGCAGCGAACATCATGTCGATGGTCCCTTGCTCTTTTCGGAATCCACACTGACTTTCAGGCAGGAGTCCTTGGTCAAGGTGGACCATGGGGTGGTTGAGCAGGATTCTGGCAAGGATCTTTCCTGCGATAGATAGCAGGGATATGCCTCTGTGGTTGTCACAAAGCCTGTCTACTTCCTTTTTGCTTATAAAGATGTATGATGGAGGCATCTTTGAAGTCCTTGGGATCGTCTCTTGGTGCCACATCAAGAGAAATAGATGGTGGAGCCTTTCAGTCAGGGCTGTTCCTCCCTCCTTGTAGACCTCAGCTAGTATGGCGTCAGAACCAGGTGCTTTGCCACTGGAGAGAAGATAAATTGCTTTCTGGGTCTCGAGCAAGGTTGGGGGAGTCATCCAGTGCTTTGTTTGTGGGCACTTGGGGGAGACGATTGATGGCTTCTTCGTTGATTGTCGAAGGGCGATTTAGGACGCTTTCGAAATGTTCGGCCCACCTCTTCAAGATCTTCTCTTTGTCAGTGATGAGAGTATTACCGTCTGCGCTGAGGTGGGGGTTTGATCCTGAGGGCGTGGGACCATACACTTCTTTCAAAGCGTTGTAGAAGTTTTTATAGTCACGCTTGTCTGCATAGCCTTAGATCTCGTCGGCTTTGTTGCTGAGCCAATCGTCCTGCATCTGACAGAGCTTTTGCTGTACAGTCCTGCGTATGTTGTTGAGTGCATCTCTCCTTGCCGTGGACCTGGGATTATTGAGGTAAGTTTGGTGTAGGAGGTATTTCTGATCCAATAACTGCTTGATGTCTTTGCAGTTCTCATCGAACCAGTCCTTATGTTTCCTGGTCTGGTGCCCTAGAGTCTCTGAAGCTGTGCTGTAAACCAGCTCTCTGAGTGACGCCCAGTCTGCCTCC
>CALYLW010002814.1:0-18532 GCA_944989445.1 Ampullaceana balthica | reverse complement strand
ACACAAAAATACTAATTAGTCTCATTGAATTGTAAATTTTACGTTTATAAACTTTTCTTTTGGTAAAACGGTAGATCGAATAATTAATTTGGCAATTCTGTTTTATCAAATGTATTTTTATATAATGCGTCAGTAATGGTTCTTTAAGGTGCGGAGTTTGGTGTAAATCCAATTTCAATGCATATCTAATATGTTAGTACAAGTTTCTTTAATAAAAAGTGATGTTCCATTTCTTTGAAAATTGTGTTATTTTTTCAGCGACCTACCGCACTGGCAGACACGGTGGAGGTCTTTGTTGTAAGTCGTGATGGGTTGACAGCATGAGTAACTCTACTGGGTGACACCAACCCTGGTGTCGCCTCTGGTGTCAATGTTTCAACATAGCCAAAGATCAGTACAAAATAAAATTTAAATAAATTGATAAAATGATACTTTCATTTATTTTAAATATTATTTATCGAACCTGTAGAACAATTAATTGTTGAAAAATAAAATGATCAAAAATAAATTCATCAGATGTTCTGTACTTTTCAGAATAATCGCTATGTTTGTAAATTCCATATTTTCTTTAAATTTAAGATAATTAACTGAAGATTATTAAGCCTGAGAAAATGAATTACTTTAATTTGTTTGAAAAGAAATGTCCACATTAAATTGTTTGTTGAAAATAAAAATAACACCCTAAAACCATAAGCAGAAGAGCAGAGGCGTCACTAAGTTTTGTGTTATCATGTGAGGTAACTTCTCATAGTGTCAACTCTGACGATTTACCCCATAGACCTAATCCGAGTTTGTCAGTGCCATTTAAAGGGAATATACATAATTGAACAGTTTATTTAAGACCACTTTTGTTATTATCATCCGGTGTTGTCGGCTGCTCCTGCACCCATTATTTACGCAACTGGTTTGTTAACTTTTGACAAGATGTATGTATATTTAGACGAAACTGATACAACAATGTAATTTGAACAACTCAACGCTATTTTACAATTCTAAAAAAATCATATTAATTTTTTTAGTGAAAATACTGCTCATTTTCTAAAAAAAACGCTATTAAATTTTCCAGCTGGATAAAAAAAAGCAACATTAGTATGACTGTGTGTCTTTTCGTTTCACTGATTCATTTAAATTAATATAACTGTTCTTTAAATCAAATGAAAGTCTTCTCTAATACTTTCAAAGTTCTCCTGACTGCTCTTATACATGCTAATATTGCCTTTTCTCTTCTGTACTCTTGCACAGCGCATTTTGGCCGAATCATAAGCATGCATCAAATTGCTATACAATTGAATTAAATGAAAACATATTTTTTTTAAATTTAGAGAAACAATCCATAGATCGCTCCCAACGCCATGTCAAATCTAATATTTAATGTATTTATTGGATACTTATACTCCTAAGGTTCGAGTTTACACACTTATGAACCCGGCTCATAATATCGCATGCTTGCCTGATCAACTGGAGATCACCATAAAGGTGCTTCTCTGTCTCATCAACTGGGCATCATCATAAAGGTGATTCTCTGCATGATCAACTGGGCATCACCATAAAGTTGCTTCTCATCTTATTAACTGGGCATTACCATAAAGGTGCTTCTCTGCCTCATCATCTGGGCATTACCATAAAGGTGCTTCTCTGTCTCATCAACTGGGCATCATCATAAAGGTGATTCTCTGCATGATCAACTGGGCATCACCATAAAGTTGCTTCTCATCTTATTAACTGGGCATTACCATAAAGGTGCTTATCTGCCTCATCAACTGTACATCACCATAACGATGCTTCTCTGCAGGAAGCGGGACGTTCCTTTCAAAACCCTGCCCAGCCCAGCCCCAGCTACTCTTAGAGCAAATGGGCCACCGTCCGCTCAGAGGCACCACACATGCGACTATTTGGTTCCCTTCTAGTTTTAAGCCTATATAGGTAGCTCCGTGTGGGACAGTGTTCAGTTCCCATCCGTGTTTTGAGTGACTGGTCTCTACGGCCTATTTTCCACAATGGATAACTTGTGCTCATTCGCGGCATGTACCGATAGAATTTCCTGTCAGTTTGTGCCGTCGCCCAGCCATGTAGCCAATTCACATGGAATCAGTCTTTCAACCATGTCTTGGCTCCCAGTGGGGCATTTGTCGATCGGTTTAGGTCTGTCTTGATCCTTCCTTTGTCAGGATATCGGCCCTGTCTGATTTTGGTATGCCGTTGTGCAACGGGATGTACTATAGAACTACTTTACCACCTCATGCCTGGATGTTTCCAAATGTATCTAGCATGGCACTGACCGTTTCGTCTTCAAAGAGAATCGACCCACAGCCTTAATAGAATTTTGCAAAATACATTTTTTTCAATCATAAAATTAAATTATGCGTGAAGGTTTTGTTCTTTTTTTTTCCTCATAAATTTTACATGTTACTGGCGACAACGGCATAGAGCTGCCTTCATTTTGTTTTTGAAATAAACATTTTATGGCATATATTTCCTATTTTTAAATCCTTTTATATTAACTCGTGGTGTCTTCGGCCGCCCTTGATTGCTTGCTTGCTTGTCGCCAAAATTTGTATCGATTTTTAAACCACTTCCTCGTAAGCTAGCGAGCTGAAATTTAGCAGGCAGTTTCGTACCGATATAAAAACGAAGTATCAAAATTTCAGATCGATCGCATGTACCATAATTAAATTATTGATTTTTTAGATTATTTTATTTATTCCTATGTATCTTGCTATTTTTTGAGATAGATCGTCGCGGTGCGTATTATATTGAACAACCTTTCTGTCGCGCAATAAGGTGCGTGTTTTATTGACAACTCTTTTTATAAACATATTCCTGATCGGTGCGCATTATATTAAACATGTTCTACGACACAACTGATATTTTGTATTTTTGGATGGTCTTGCGCTGCGTATTATAATGAACATTCTTTTAGTTTCTTCTCGTACATAAAGGATGTATAGTCGAAAACTTGGTTTTTTACGTTTTTTTTTATTATCTACCTGAATATATATATATATATATACTCCTGAAAATAATTGGGCAAGACTAAAAGTGCTGGAAACATCGTTTCACTTCAATGCTGTTGCTTGTCGTGTTTCCTTACTCATATCTGTAGGTGAACAATATAATAGTGCCAGTGAAAGTGTGGAGCCTAGTCGGTAATGATAAGATCGGTCTTCTTCATAAAACAATATACCAGTGTCTGTGAAAGTGTGGAGCCTAGTCTGTAATGATATGATCGGTCTTCTTCATTAAACAATATACCAGTGTCTGTGAAAGTGTGGAGCCTAGTCGGTAATGATAAGATCGGTCTTCTTCATAAACAATATACCAGTGTCTGTGAAAGTGTGGAGCCTAGTCAGTAATGATAAGATCGGTCTTCTTCATTAAACAATATACCAGTGTCTGTGAAAGTGTGGAGCCTAGTCGGTAATGATATGATCGGTCTTCTTAATAAACAATATACCAGTGTCTTTTAAAGTGTGGAGCCTAGTCGGTAATGATATGATCGGTCTTCTTAATAAACAATATACCAGTGTCTTTTAAAGTGTGGAGCCTAGTCGGTAATGATATGATCGGTCTTCTTCATAAAACAACCAATGGAGAGTACCAATAACCACTCAGCCCAGGGATATCAAAAGGGTAACATTGGCAACAAAGATACAAGCTACAAAGAAACACCTGAAGATTCCATTGTTTACACCAAGAATCGTCGCCGCATTCATTGCATGGGTTTGAAGATTAAACACCGATGAATTGTTCCCTCCCTTGTGGTAGAATCATTCAACAAGGGAAGTGTTAAGCTAAAGAATATATCATCTGATAAAATATTCAGAAACACCTACCATGATAGCAACCTAAAAGTTTACAGTAATGAACAAGGTTCTTCACCCAATCAGTGCCCCGATGATTGTGTTAAAGGTACTATTAATGGGAACTTTCCACGAAAGGAACAAGAGAACACATTGGAAATAAACATACATCATTGTAAGACAGCCTGTCATCAAGCTAATGCAGTTTAGGACATTTAAACCACTAACTACTTCAAGGAGAGAGCGTCTTAGCACAACTCTTGGCCTTAAATTTGAAAAAGTTGTATGTTATGGCCACACTCTAGATCTTTAACAACCTAGGCGTACATATAAAACAACTCTCGGCCTTACTTTTGAAAAAGTTGTATGCTATGGCCACACTCTAGATCTTTAACAACCGAGGCGTACATATAAAACAAAAGGAAATATAAACTATTTATTCAAGGCCATAAGTTACATTATGATCGTAAGAGAAAATAAATAAATTCTCTTCAGAGATAAAGTAATTCAACACATGAATACTGAAAACAACTGTAGAACTATTTGAATAAAAATTGAGAGGAATATATACACATTACTAATATTTCTCCTGATGTAGTCTGGGCAACATGCAGAAATCCCTTGAACAGCGAACATTTGAAGTTGAGATATCGTTGTCTACAGCAAAATTGATAATTCGATAGATTGGTTGACCTATCCAGCAAACTTTCATCTTCAATCAACGACAGAACATGGACTTTACATGTGTAATACGAATTTAAAACTTAAATGCAACCTTACTTTCATCAGCTCCGTACTATGATATGCATCTTCTTGATGAGACTCATACACCAAAAGAAATCATTGATAAACTAGAAAAAAAATCAAATCAAGTTGCTACATTCATTACTGGAGATTATTTAAAGCTTACAAGAATAACACCATTAGTTCAATCATTTAACCTTGAAACACTAGAGGTATAGAAGGAGAAAGAGCAAAGTTTTACTAATACATAAGGCAATTAATTACCAATTTTGAAATAAAACACAAAGCTAGCTTAATGCAACCTTCAGATGAAATCAATAAAAATGCACGAATAATTATCAACCAATAGAACTCGTAGGATACGATAACCTTCAGTATACATGGACCGTAATATAAGGGTAAGGAATTAAAGTGTTTGCAACCGTTTTAAAAGCAAGACATATAACGACGCTTTTATTATTTTGTTTCAAATAGTTCAAGTAGTGCTTTGTTAAATTGATGTTAAATAATATAATGCAGATTCTATGTGTATAGACTGTAACCTTTAATCATGAATTGTCGCAATAATGTAGTATTTAATATTTTAGAAAGAAGACAACGAGAGTATCATTTTAAAATAAAAGGTCATGATCCTTTCTTTCACAATAAAATAGTTTACAAAAATTAATGTATTTTAAAGGAAAAAATAAAAACAACCCGTAAAAAACCAAGTTTTTGACTATAAATCCTTTACGTATGAGAAGTAACTAAAAGAATGTTCATTATAACACGCAGCGCCAGACCATCCAGAAATACAAAATTGAAGTTGTGTCGTAAAACATGTTTAATATAATACGCACCGATCAGGAATATGTTTATAAAAAGAGCTGTCAATAAAATACGCACCTTATTGCGCGACAGAAAGGTTGTTCAATATAATACGCACCGCGACGCTCTATCTCAAAAAATAGCATGATACATAGGAATAAAAAAAATAATCCTAAAAATCAATAATTTAATTACGGTACATGCGATCGATCTGAAATTTTGATACATTGTTTTTATCATCGGTACGAAACTGCCTGCAAAATTTCAGCTCGCTATCTTGCGAGCAAGTGGGTTAAAAATCGATCAAAAGTTTTGGCGACAAGCAAGCAAGCAAGCAAGCAAGCAAGGTCGGTCGGTCGGCCGCAGACACCACGAGTTAATATAAAGGATTTAAAAACAGGTGTTGTGTTCCCTTGGAGGAGTTGACAGGGTGATGGGAGAAGGTTATTGTATTTTACAGCACAAGACGATGTTGATTTTGTTCCCGATGTAACAGAATCAACAGAAATGTCATGCAAATAAAAGTTAGTCTAAATTAAATAACAACTTTTATAAATGTTGAAACGCCTAGTAAACGCATTGCTTTTCTACAAATACATATTAAGTTTACAAATAATTATGCATTAAAATCTAGATAGTAAATTTAAAAATTAATTTGAGTAACAGAACTCTATTTCAGAATTCCTAAATATCAGTTTCAATTTATTAATGAAAATTACTTTAAAATATCCAAATCTAGTGCAATTGCTTTTTCGAGCTGTAATATTCTAACTCCTTAATTTGACTGTGTGTTTTTACTTATTCCCGATTTCATCTTATTTACTATAGCTATTCATTAAATCATATTATTATGATAGCCTTCTCTAATACTTTTCAAGTTCTCCTGACTGCTATTCTACATTTTCTTATTTCTTCGACTTTTTTGCAGTCTTTCCCGGCCCATTATTTTCTGAGTTATAACCATGCATCAAATTGTATTTGTAATAAAATAGAAAGAAATATTTATTTTTTTAAAAGAAATAACTCATAGATCGCGCCTAATGCTATGCTGAATCTAATATTTAATGTTGTTGTAAATGTATGTTATATTAATTCTCCATTTATATGAAACCATATAAACCACGAATTCTTGTATTACAAAAAATAAATAATTAACGTGTTCGTCAGAAATATGTGTTTCAACACGTGCATTTTTGTAAGGTTTTATTTCAGGTTGTCTTGAAATATTTATACGACTAATATTTATCATGGAGTCATCTGTACAACAACGTTAAATTTAATTATACTATTCTACATCTTAAATTACTTTAGCAATAACCAGTTATTAAAGTTGATCTAAGGTTTAAAAATCCCTTTTTACAGGGAGCGAGGTCAAGTGGCATGCCACTTTTATTAAATAGATTGGCTTGTTTACGGAATCCTGTAATCTATCAAATTATTGCCGACTAAATTGTTACAAAAGCAAATATCTTAATTAAGTAAATGTATGCATTTTTTTAGTTTTCATGATTTGATATTTCATGATATTATATATTAATACGATTTAATTATACAATTTGTTCTTCGAATTGTATGTGTACGTACATAATTCTAAGTTACATTGAAAAAAATCATTTAAGCAACACACATATTCTAATTAGTGTAATTGAATTATAAATTATAATTTTAGAAGAAAAAAAACTTTTCTTTTCTAAAAAGGGAAGAGCCAACAAACTAATCTGCCCAGCTTGGTTTATCAAATATATGTTTTTAATTTTATACGTCAGTCACAATTCTTTGTGGTGCGAAGTTTATTGGGAATCCAATTTTAATGCATCAATTTAATGTTCTTTTAAAGTTTATTTTTTTCAGCCATGTAAAAAACAATATAATAGCCCAAGTCATAGGAAGTTTAGATGCAGTCTGTATCCCTAACGCAATGACGTCATTTTTGAGTTTATATTTAAATACATATAGAAGGTGCGCAAAATAGTTATGAAATAAAATATTATCGTAGTAAAAAATATTATATGACGTCATTGTTTGAGCTTAAATTTTAAATTTTAATGTTACTAAAGGGAACGATGTATAAAGAGTATTTGAGGATTTATAATTATAAAATACTTTGTGTACATTTCAGGAAGTTTAATATTTCGTATTTATCAAATAAGGATAAGTTACTTGAGCTTTTAACAAAAAAAGTGGGCGCCGTAGGAGTCACGGCGCCCCAGCACAACCTATATGAAATAATACTTGCATTATATTGCTATATATGAATAGCATATTTAACGAAACATATATAATAAAGAATGCTGCTAATTAGTAATTATTCTCTAAAGATTCTTAAAATAAATGACACACAAAAGCAAAGAAACGATTTTAATCATAAATATAAGGTAAAACATGGCATAAAAAAATGAATAAAAATTTTTTGGACATATAAAAATATGTATGTGTTTGTGTTGTGTGTGCGTGTTTGTGTGTACGAGTTTGTGTGTAAAAAAGACAGCATGTGGGCTTCGTCATATTGTTATCTTGATTAATTATCATTGCTGTACCAGAATTTCAAAGGTTAGCGCAGCATTCGGTAGATTGCATGACAGTGTCTGGAACAGAAGGGGAATCAGCACCCAAACAAAACTAAAGTATACAGAGATGTACTGCTCCCCACCTTATTATATGCATGTGAAACTTGGACTGTATACCAACACCATGCGAGGTTGCTGAACCACTTCCACTTCAAAAGCGTTAGAAAAATTATCAATATAAAATGGCAGGAAAAAGTTCCAGACACCGAAATATTAGTCAGGTCAGGACTCCCCAGCATCCCCACTAGCCTCATGCAAAGCCAACTACGCTGGGCGGGGCATCCAGTGCGCATGCCCGACCATCTGCTCCCCAAGAGGCTCTTCTATGGTGAGCTTACCGAAGGGCATAGAGCACACGGAGGTCCACGAAAGCGCTACAAGGATGCACTTAAAACTGCTCTGAAGGCCTTCGACGTCGGACAGCAGCAGCCAGTAACCGAGCCCACTGGCGCTCTACGATATGGAATGGCGCAGCTGTCTGTAAAGCTAATAGACAACAGGCTGCCAAGTCAAAACGTCAAGCCAGAAAGGAACGTACCCAAAACCCTCCTGAAGGGACCGCATCCATCTCTTGTCTGACTTGCGGACGCCTTTTTCGTGCAAAAATAGGGTTAATAAGCCACCAGATGACACATGTGGCGGGCCAGCAAAAATGATGAGAGTGGTCATCGTCGACCACGACGAACGAACAACATAAACAACAATTATCATTGCTAACTTGGGTTTTATCGAAAGAATACGTTTGGATTCTTTGTTAACTTTTATGTTGTAGTGACATTTTTAAACTTATTATACATTTTCATATAAAGCTTCTGACAACATTAGAAACATTAATTTTGTAACTTATTATACACTTTCATATAAAGTTTCAAATACAATTAGAAACAATAGCTTAGCATTCTTATTGCGTTTTATTTAATTCATCGCCGTGGTTATGGATTAATCAATTAGTTTGTGAATTCTTTTTTTTTGTCTCCTAAAATACATTTAAAACTTTTTTGTTTATAACAATACCTTTAAAAACAGATGCTACTTCTGAACATACATTTCTTGCTCCCTACAATCTCCTCTACTCTGTTGGTCTGTTGGCAAGTGACGCAGCCAATACAGGACATGGCTTTTCGGGTAATGTGTTACACAAAATATCTGAATAATAATTTTTTTGGAAAAAGCTGCGCACAATCTGACTTCAAATTATATTTTTTATATGCAGCTCCATGGAAGTGTAGCGATGGATATTACGTAGTTTATATGAGCGAAGTAAACCATGCAAACTTGTATTGCATTTAATATATTCTTATATGCGGGATTTGAATATTATTGAAACGTATAGATTTTCAGGAGTTCCAGGTATCAATCTAGACATGAACTTACTGAACTCAGTGAAACAATGATTTAATTGTCATATATGAGCAACAGTTATTTTTAAACGTTTGAACTGTCACCAAAGAAAGAACTAGGTCTATTTAGTGTAACGAGTCTTTCAATCGATCATGTTTTACAAAACTATTAGTATGTTGCCATTCTGTATATATTATCAGTCTAAACTATGTGTATGTGACACATCTTTGTATATGTGACTCTTCTTGGTATATCATCACAATGTGAATAATTTTTATGTGACTATGTATATATTATCACAGTCTAAACAAGTTGTATATGAATATTCTTTGTGTATTATCTCAGACACAGTCTGATACATGTGCATGTGACTAGTATTTGTGTATAATCTCAGTCCAGTCTGATATATGTGCATGTGACTAGTATTTGTGTATAATCTCAGTCAACGTCTGATATATGTGCATGTGACTAGTATTTGTGTATAATCTCAGTCACAGTCTGATATATGTGCATGTGACTAGTATTTGTGTATAATCTCAGTCATGTCTGATATATGTGCATGTGACTAGTATTTGTGTATAATCTCAGTCACAGTCTGATATATGTGCATGTGACTAGTATTTGTGTATAATCTCAGTCACAGTGATATATGTGCATGTGACTAGTATTTGTGTATAATCTCAGTCACAGTCTGACATATGTGCATATGACTAGTATTTGTGTATAATCTCAGTCGCAGTCTGATATATGTGCATGTGACTAGTATTTGTGTGTTATCTCAGTCACATTAAGCACACATCATATTAGGGAACACTGATAGATAACTTAAATACATTTGTTTTACCTTCTATCATTGCATTTGATAAATACTAGAAGGTATTTATGGGATAAACGAATAATACTACAATACTTTATTTTGCTTTAAATTTTATGTTTTATACTAAGTTTTACCTAAACCTATGGTTGATAAATTTGACCGTTTTTAAGTAGATATTATTTTAAAACAAGTTGTGAAAAATATTACATGCTTTTATTAAACACAATTTGACTATTGCAAATATTGTTCAAACTCGCCAACCATCAATTTTATTTCATGAAAACAAAATAGTCGTAAGAACAGCTTTGTCATGGGTATGTGGGTTGGGGGTGGTTAGTGAGGGATGCCTGGAATACACTGAAGTCTTTTGTTTTGTTTTTTTATACCGATTTTTCAATTGTTACTTTTTTTTCATTTCTTTTTTAGAGTTTAAAAAATAAAAAAAATGATGTCATTTCCATTTAACAATATGCAGCCGCCTACAATAGGTGACCTCAGCAGTCTGCTATGGTTTACCGTCACGGGTCACTGCAGGTTCACTCCAGCCCTGAGGGTTACTGGAGTTCACACATAGCGACTGACCACATCCCGGTGTTTTACTACACGGGAAGTTCAGTCAATTGCAGAGGATGGAGACTAGTCTGTGAGAAAGAGAGTGTAGAATGAGAGCTTAGCGACAGAAGAACAATATAACACTTGTGTATTTTTTGTAGTCTGTAGATGATGAAATAAACCTGTTGCATATCCGTAACACAAAGTGAATTGGACTTTAATGTTTTTAATAACTTAGCCAACACTCGGCTACACATAGATGGTAGAGAGCTCATGGTTTCTCACTAATATAATTGTTACTAATATATACTGTCTTTTTTTCGTGTAAATAGATATATTATTACAAAAAAAAAGAAATCGTACGCTAAAATTATAAAAAACAAAGTATTTATTATTAAAAGTTAAATTCAATACTTTGATCAGAGGCGTCATTTTGTTGGTTGGTTAGGGTGTAACCCATCCCGACTTAGCCCATAGACCTGCCAGTGCCAAATGTCGGGAACATACATAATCGTAGAAACCTTTGTAAATGTACGTCCAATATTTACAAAAGCAATAGAACAAAAATTGAATGCAAGGTCGGTATGTATACAGATTATTAGACGATAAAATCGAAGAATTACAGGTGAGAAATGTTACTTATTATTTATACATTAAAATTAAAAGGGCCATCCATAAAGTACGTAGCGCTCCAGAGGGATGGGGGTGTAAGAAAGTGTGACAGTTTGTGACAGGGGGTCCGGCCATGAGTGACGTCACGGTGTTTTATATTAAATGTTAATTATTTTGTTAATAAAAAAACATTTTCGTTGGAAAATGTGACATTCTTTAAGGGGATATGTGGCAGTTTGTGACAAGGGGGGGGGGAAGTTAAAAATGTTCATAAAATAGCGTGACGTACTTTATGGACGGCCACTAAGTACTTGTGTTATATAACAGTCATATCTTAAAATTTGACTGATACAGACTTACATCTAAAATACGTTACATGGAAATTTGCAAATAAATCAAATTTCCAATTTTACATTACTTTACTTTACCAACGATTACTATACAACCTCTAAACAGATACATTTGTATTGTATTTGCGCAATCATAAATTACTAGCATACGACGCAGATTTGGCCATCATAGAAAGTGCAAAAATACGGGGGGGGGGTGAGAGAACAGACACAAACAGCAGCACGAATAAATGAAAAAAAGCGAGTAGATGTGGAAACATGTGCACAGCGGTTGTTGTTTAAAATGGGGAAAAGATCGGCAGAAAAGACACATTAAATTTTGGTTTTTAAATTGTTCCCGCTAGGGCTTGAACCCAGGACTTACCGCGTGCCAGCGGACTTGATAACAAATACACTACGAATCACATGTTATTATATGACGGAACAACGCACGATTGTGCAAGAAAAGTTGTTGCCTCCCCCTTTTTTTTCTTTTGATCCCACCTCGCTTGTCAACTGTGATTTTTCGACGCCAGCGAGGGTCATTCGTCATGCTCATTTGAACATGGTCGGTTGGAAGAAATATATATGTATGCGAGCAAAAGAAAACCCGGCCAAGGACGTTCCGCCACAGTTCGGTGGCATGTTGTTGTAACTCCCCCCCCCCTCCGCAACAGCCATCTCGACCGGCATACATGTGCATCACATCAACAATAATATTCATTATATTTAAAATAAATAACTCGTAAAAACAGAGCTTTTGACTATAAATCACAACGCGCATAACTCAAAATAAAATCTTGGAAGAAATACTGCACCAAAAATAACTTGTTTTGAACGTCCGCGTAAACATGTTCAATATCGTTGGCTGTAGGAGTCATATGTGTTTGAGGAACCAATCGCTATAGATGGCCGGACAGAACGGACAGAAACTTGCCTTTTATTATATAGGATATATATTATATATTTACGCTCATTTTTCACTGCCACCTAACGCTAAGGGAAATCACTCTGCTTTTTTAAAAATGTGCGTTGTAAGCAGTGCTGATTGACTCACATAATTATTATTTTGGTGCAGTAATTTGGTGCGCTGCTTTCTAAAATTAGTTTAAAAATCGTGTGGTGATTAGCACTTTAAAAATTATTATATAAATGCTTTGTTTAATTTTCAGGAATATTTCGTGTTTATCATGCAAGGATAAGTTACTTGGGATTTGATTCCCAACAAAATTTAAAATTACTTTGTGTACATTTAAGGTAGTTTAATATTACGTAGCTATCATACAAGGACAAGTTAGTTGGACTTTTGAAAAAGGTGGGCGCCGCAGCATAAACTAGTATATATATATATATATATATATATATATATATATATATATATATATATATATATATATATATATATATATATATATATACATATATATATATATAGATAGATAATATATATATATATAATATGCAATAATTCAAATTAAAATGCCATGTTAAGTCACTAAAAATAGAACTAAACTTTCCTACCCTTTAAAGATTTAAACTTGTTAATTACGTCATCTACATATATTTCTTTCGCCGAATTACTCTCTATTGATTTTATTGCAAGATAAGAATGGCTTGATTGTCCCATTGTAGATTGCACATATTTCTTTATACACGTTAGCTTTGAAACAGGTAAATTTATAATATAAAAACAGGGTATTAGATCCCTACTGGACTGCTTGGATTTCACCGCAGCTAAGTGTTTTTTATTATTATTTCGTGTTATTCGTTTCATGTGCGTACTATTTGTCCGTTGAGGAAGGCTCTTTAACGAAACGTTCGCTGTTGGGTTACGTCTTGTCAGGCCTACTAATACCCTGTTTTTATATTAAAAATTTACCTGTTTCAAAGCTAAAGTGTATAAAGAAATATGTGCAATCTACAATGGGACAATCAAGCCATTCTTTTTAACTGAATGTTATTAATTGCATTACCCATTTAATTTTACACGATATTGAGAAATATAGCTTGAGTACAATAGCAATAAAAAATATAACGTATCACTCATTTTGGGGCCTGGGCCCTTAATATCGTTTCTTCTTTTATAAACTTTGTAATTATTAATTTATTTATATATATATATATGTTTGTGTGTGTATGCATTTCCTTTATAGCTGTCTAAACTATTCACCCGATCGTCATGAAACTTTTCAAGACTGTTGAGTATGCTCCCGGAATGGTAACTGTCACTTTTTTCAAAATTTAACACTCATGGGGCTGGGCGCCCATATTGTCATATTTTGCTTATACGAGCTATATAAAAATTAGTTTTAAGCTTTAGCTACTGTTTAAATTATTGGATCTTAACCAAAATTTGTATATGACAACTTGATAGCCAATATTAAAAAACTATAGGGCACTAAACTACTAATATTCATTCCTTTGGATCTGTGGACCCAAAAACTCAAATGTTTTTAATGTTTAAGATTTTATTCACCATTCAGCCATTAACAATCTTGACAAATTATGACACATGTATCAATTACTATACTAATTGAAATGAACAGGGGTTTTGAACTTTATATCTTGCCCAGAATGGGCCCTAGGGCCCTTAATGTCGTTTTTATCTTATATGAGCTATATAAAAAATAGTTTCTACGTTAGCTACTTAGTAAATGAATAGATCTTCACCAAACTTTGCATACAAAAACTTGGTAGACTATATTAAAATAATATAGACACTGAACTTCTAATGCCAATATCTTCGGGGCCGGGGCCCCAAATATCTTTTTCGTATATGTTTAAGATATTTCTCCTATTTACTTTTTAAAGAGCTTGAGAAATATAGCCACAATAAAAATGAACTAAAATGAACAGGTTTTTGAAATTGACCTCTTGCACCGAATGGGCCTGGGGCCCTTTAATATTATTTTTCCCCTAATTTAGGTATATAAAAAGTAGTTTAAGAGTTAGATATTGAGAAAATAACTTTATTTTGACAAAACTTAGAGTATACAAACTTAAGAGCCTATATTACTATAGGGCACTGAACTCTTAATTTCCATTCCTTCGAAAAAGTCTTTTTACTGAACTTTAATCATTGTATTCCCTATTCAATTTTACACGATATTGATGAATATAGCTTGAGTACAATGGCAATAAAAAACTATGATATCACTCATTTTGGGGCCGGGGCCCATAATAACGTTTCCTCTTTTGTACGCTATTTAACTATTAATTTATTTATCCGTTTACTATGAAACTTGGATTTTTTTCACACTTCCACGAAGGTTTCTTCAGAATTGATTTTAAACATACCACTCATTGGTTTCTTTAAATTTATTTCTTTTTACTTTGATCGTTGCAACGCACGACGGGTCTGCTAGTTATATATATAATTACGCTCAATTATCGCGAATTGACTCACGCCTAACGTTAAGGGATATCCTTATGCTTTTTTTAAAAATTGAAAATATAGACTTAAAAATCTTAATCATTTTGGTTTCCAGATTAACATTAATCACACAATGCACGAACCTTTGACTTCAACATTTGTGTTGTAAACAATGTTTACTGACTTACTCAGAGTTAATTTTTGGTACAGTAATTTGGTGCACTGCTTTCTAACATTAGTAGCTGATAGTCAAATTTACCATAATATAACATGTGTGACTTTTCTTTGTAATGTTGTAAAGTTATTGATTATTATTTTCTTACACTTTTTATAACTATTATTAAAGATGATCATCTATACGGAGGATTATTGTGTCCTACGCTCATCCGTGGTTTATGGCAGTTTGATATTTTAATACTGCTTTAAATGTTGATAGTGAGTTGACTTTCTAGGTTTGACCAGGAAACTCATGACAAGCCCAAATTCAAGGCGGGAAGAACAAAAATGTGTATGTATTTATTGAATCTTTATTTTCATTTAGATCTAGTACTTAAAACAAACGCTTGATTAATTTTCAAGTTTACACTTCCTGAAAGATTTGTTTTAATACTATGATGAACATTATTTTATCACTTTGGTTGATGCTTAATTTTTTAATTTTTTAAAAAATATTACGATGTTTGATGTTATTTATTATTAGTATTCTAGCACAGGGGAAATATAAACGTACTCAAACGATGTCAACAAGAAATGGACAGAAGAGCAGAGGCGTCACTATGGTTGGTGTCACCAAGTTTCTTAGCTCATAGTGTCACCACTCATTATTTACCCCTTAGACGTAATCCGAGTTTGTCAGTACCATATATAGGGAACATACAGACATTAATGTTTTATTTAGAACAGCTTCTGAGAGTATCACCCCGTGCTGTGCGCACCTCCCGCGCCCTTGGCCTTTTAGTGACACTTATGGTATGTTGACTATGTTCAGACCGACATTAGTTAGAAAATATTTGTTGCAAATAATTTTAATAACATAACTAAGCGTTGATAAACTCTTGACTAAATTTTGTGCAATATATTTACAGCACAAGGAGATGTTGATTTTATTATAATATTCTAGATCTTAAGTTACCTAGCAATAACCAGTAATATAAGTTGAACTAAGGTTTAACAATTCGTTCACATTGTATCCCTTATTATAGGGAGCGAGGTAAAGTGGCATGCCACTTTGATAAAAAAGATAGGTTTTCCGATATTACATCTTGAACATTATTGGTACGTAAAGTTTTAAGCAAGCACATGTATGAAATTTAATTTTTACATTTCACAGTTTTTTTCTGATTTGATATATTAAAACAATTTAATGATACAATTGGTTCTACGAAATTGATATGTACATTTATTATTTTAGTTACATTCAAAACAACATTTAAGAAACACAAAAACATAATAATTAGTCTCATTGAATTGTAAGCTCACAGATTTCATGTGTAAAAATTGATAGAGCTCAATAATGATATGCCGAGGTTGGTTTTTCAAATATGTTTTTGAGTCATACGTCAGTAATCGTTCTCTGTGGTGCGAAGTTTACAGGAAATTCAATTTTAATGCATATGTTATAAATATTGTGCCAAAGTGCGTCTGTATTATCATGCTATGCAAGGTTACTGCCAAATTAAAACAAGTAATAAAAACTAGAAAGAGTATTATAATAATATTTCCAACAAATAATTTCCGATTGTTTTTTTTTGAAGGGAAATCATTCTAGATTATTAGTCGAGCTCGCTGCCACTCGACCACCATGCCACCACTAGACATAAGTAAAACTTTGTATTTTTGGATTGTCAAGCGCTGCGTATTATAATGAACATTCTTTCAATTATGTCTCCTGTATAAAGGATTTATAGTCAAAAACTTGGGTTTTTACAGTTTTTTACTATTTAAACATTAACATCAAATTCTTTGTTCTGCTTCAAGGCTAGTCAAAATTGTCAATCATTTTTATTTACCAAACCTTCCATTTGATATTTTTCCTGTATTAGCGTTAGACGAATGAGTTGAATAATGTTATTCTGTTTACTGTGTGTGAGAGATAGGAGAACAACAGCTACGGTCGAGTCCCAGGTAGAATAAGAAATAAATTTGCTTCTAAATTTTCTGTAAAAAGCGCAGAAATTGATTTTTCCCCCTACTGAAATTTGCTGTGCGGTAACCCAAAACTGCTGCTTGGCATTGTCCAGATAGCTGCGCGACCACGCAGCCGCACAGCTTAAAGGGAACATTGGTAACAGTACAGTCTTATATAAGCTGGTAGCAGTAATTTTATTTAAAGGGACGCTGGCTGGATAAAGCCCCGGTTTGAATTGCAGCCAGTTGCCTGTGCAGTCTTAATCCGGCCTTGCCTATCCTATATTATAAATACAAAATATTGGCCTATATTGTCCGATAGTTCAAGGACTGTAAAACCCATATTACTACAGGGCCGGCCTAAGCGAATTGGAGGCCCTAGACGAAGTGAATTTGGTCGCCCTAAATAAAATGTAATAAAATAATAATTATGGTAAAATTCTTATGCTAGGCCCCCATTAATGATGAAACTAATCGGTAGACCCTAGGCGGCTGCCTAGTATGCCTATGCCTAAAGCCGACTCTGATTACTATCACTACTATCATATATATATACACATAAATATACAGGCCTACATCATATATATATATACACATAAATATACAGGCCTACATCATATATATATATACACATAAATATACAGGCCTACATCATATATATATATACACATAAATATACAGGCCTACATCATATATATATACACATAAATATATTGGCCTACATCATATATATATATATACATAAATATACAGGCCTACATCATATATCCAATACGCCACGGACTGTACCACTGACTGACCTATATAAAAATAGCTCAGTGGACTGAAATTATTCTAAAATATAAGTTTAAATCAATATGAAAAACATAAAGGCTGGTACTGTTTTCTTATTCAGGTCAGATAAAATCAACGTGAATTTACTTGATATACATGATATAATGATAAATAATGCTTAAAATTAACTTTGAGAATAGTTCAATGAATTCTCCCTTCAACGTCAAGAGTCATTCACATAATTCTGGGGATAACGTTCAACGTTATTCGCTAAATTCTGGGGATAACGTTGAAAATTATTAGCAGAATTCTGGGGATAACGCCTTCTATTAAAAAATGTATTTAAAAAATGTTAAGATATTTTAGAAGAGATATTAAGTAGCAATCTATGTCAAACATTCAAAACATAATACATTGAGGACAATGGGCAATGCCAACAGTTAATTGCTCCCCTCTCTAGGTCACGTGATTAGGCTTTGATGGATAGAGGGACAAATGGGAAAGTGGTGAAAATACTAAAGGCATTACATTTTAACTTGGAAATAAAATAAAAATGTACTTTAATGCAGCACTCAGTAAAATTGATTTTAATAAATACATTTTTAAAAAAATGTTTTTGTTCCATTCGCCAAAACATACACACATTATTTCTCCTTCTTGGCGTCTGGAATTCAAAATTACTTGCATTG
>CALYLW010002813.1:0-28382 GCA_944989445.1 Ampullaceana balthica | reverse complement strand
CCCAAAAGGAATGGACATCAAGAAGAAATGGCCTTACAGAATTTTTATATGAGTCATCAAGTTTTTATGTACCAAGATTGGTCAATATCAATCCATTTAAACGAGAGCCATAGTTTAAACACGTCTTATATATTTTATTTTGGCGGGTCCCTCAGCCTACCTCCGATGAGTGATAATTGTAAATTCTTTTTCGCCATTTATCATTCTGAGAGAATACTCAAAAACTTCTCAAACTGTAATGCTTCTACCTACAGGTGAAGTTTGAAAATTAGTAATGAGACAGCCAGTCAGGGCTTTGTCTTTTATTAGTATAGCTTGAAGAAATATGGAGTTAAAAGTTCTGTTAAGAACTTGGGAATATGTCATAAACAGCATATCGCTTTTTAATTGAGCATGAAATAATCATGCAACTAGATAATTATACGAAACGATAAATCTGCGACGTAAAATAATCGCCTTTAGTATATAACACACCGTATTGCTTCATTAATTATTGCTTAATTAATTTATTTTTTGTCTCTATGGATCATGTATTGCGCTTTTAAGGAAACATGATTTCATTAAAAATTTAAAATTATTTAAAAACCTAAAATATTTCAATAATAAATTTACATTGAAGTAAGAAATGTCAAAATTTTCTTACCTATAAAAATGTTAAAAGAAATCATAAGAAAAATAATTAAGTTCATTCCCCTTATCCTAGGAAATATTTACCAACACTAGTTTTTCGTAGCATAAGTTCCATCTACTTTAACGGGAATTTATGTATTGTACAAGTAAAATTTTAGGTGTGAAATTTTCGCATTACTTCGTTATTCTTTTAAACTACTAACATAAATATTTGTATTGTGAGGAAACCTTTGTACACAGATGGTTCACCCCAAGGGCGGATCAATATTGCACGGGGCTCCTTGCTGCAATTCCACCCAGGGCCCGTTTCAGTCACCTTTATTATACAATATAAAAAGTTTCGGGACCTAAAAATCTAGGATGACGTAATAGCCCCATGTTATTAGTAATTGAACTTACAAAAAATATTTAAAAAATTCCAGGATGGTTAAGTTTTTCACATTGGAGACAGGTAACAAAAAACGTGTAGAACATAAATGACAAGGCTCTTTCTCTTGTTTCTAGACATTTTAAAAGTGAAAAGCATATCTGGATTATGGACATTGTAGTTATTGGCAGGTTGCATACGATTTATACATCCGATATAATTCTTATGGACAATGATATTTAAAAAACCCACAAAAGTACATTAATTCCAATTCTTACAAACCTAAAGCACAATTCAATTCATCTCAACGTCTTAATTAGTTTAAAGTTATTTAATTTGTTTTCTTAAACGTATTATCCATTCTTCATCAATTTTATAATGCAGGAACTTGTTGGCAACATTTTTGATTGTACGTTTTGGAAAGGCAATGGCAGGTTTCCAACAATTAAAGAATGTTTCGGTCTCTTGTAACCAAAGATGCTATTTTAAAGACAATGATCTTGAAAAGTACCTTATATAGCTTAAAGATTACAGTACCTTGCATATGCAGACGATATAGCGCTACTGTTTAAATACCGTAATGACCAATGTTCCCTTTAAGCTGCGCGGCTGTGCAGATATCTGACTTACGCCGCACAGCAATTTAGAATTACCGCGCAGCAAAATTTGTAAAAATATTGCACAAAAATTGATGTCTGCAACTTTGCAAACGCATTGTTTAGTTTGAAAACGGACCAACAAAACTTAGGAGGGAACATTGGTAACGACATAATTAAAAATGTCATTGAACATGAAAATGCCTCAGTCAAAACTGATCTTGTTATAAATGAACCGATGGCAAAATATATGATAATGCCAAGACGTCATAAAACTCCCATGCTGATGATAAGAAATAAAAAAAATTGAGAGTGGCTACATTCAAATATATATGGGCAACTATAATCGTGAACAATGTGATTATGTCAGAGGTGAAATTACGGATAACAGCAAGTAACAGTTCCTTATACTTCGGCTTAAAATAGCTACTGAGAGCAAAATCTCCTCAAAGGAAACTAAGGACACTGACCAGAAAATTAGAGAACCTGCTAAACACGTGTGAGAGGAAATTCTCTTACTAAAAATACATAGCCCAGTGATAACAAAAATGACATCTGGGGTATTCGAACAAACCAAGAACTTTACCATTTATACAAAGAACCACCCATAGCTTTAATGATAAAGAAAGAAAGTCTATGCTGGGCAGGGCATGTTGAAAGGATACAGAAATGTATAGCTGCAAAAGTTATTTACAGACAGAAGGAAAAAGACAGACGACTTACTAGTCACTACAGGCTGAGATGGATCGATGATATGGAAATGGACTTACACAGCTGGGGGAACGGGAATGGACGCGGAAAGCTATGAATTGAGTTATAGTGGAGAGATATGGTGAAGAGGGCCAGGAGCCTTATACATGGGCTCTAAAGCCACTGATGATGTCGATCTGTCTACATACCTAAGTTCCCGGAAAGTTCACACATTGAAACAAAAAATATTATTTTAAAAAAATACATATTTATACAAGCAAGACGATTACATTTACAACAGAAAAGGTGGTTTAAACTTTTCAACCACATTTTTTGCCAAATACACGCATTTTAGAACATTTAAACTGAACAAATATTGTGTTCAAGAGAAAAGAGATCTACAAAAAGCCAGGTAAACAGGATTACCATAACGGGACCGTGATATATTGATTAATTGCACTTCATATGCCACTTATACATAAGATAGAAACTAAGTAGAAAATATGTAAATAGAAAAAATTGGAACGTCAACTCAAAATGGTAAGACACTTAAAATTATTTAAGACATCTCAATGGTCTATTTCAGATTTTTTGATGTTTAAATTCAACTTTCTTAAGTTTTAACGTGGACCTTCGAAGATTTGTTTATTCTAGAAACAACTGCGTACTCGTTTTTTTTTCTATTTTTACAAGTTAAAAATTGCTTTGGTAGACTTTTTCGTACATAAAAAAACACGTAATTTTTGTGTGTGTCTTTGTGAAGTTTTTTTCCCCGTGAAAAGTTTACCCTCGTGTATCGCCTGTTTCTATCTCTTAATACTTATAGTTGAAATACTTTGTATCACTTTTTAATAGCTATCTAGGAATTGTGTGTGCAGCTTGTTGTTTGAGATGCTCATTGACGAAATATGTATAGATAAACATAATCGACATGCGACACACTCAGCAATGTTTTGTTCAAAACAATAAAAGAAAGAACTATACTTAATAATTTTTTAAAAAGTTTTTTTTAAAGTCAAATAACCTCTTTTTGTGGACGTAGGGTGTTCTAATTTTTTCCATTAGAACATTCTCGGGCTTTTTAGACCCTAGCGGCGCCCATCTCTCTCCTGGTCAACGGAGGACTTTCTTAGATTAAGTCATTCATCCAAATTGTTTTATTTAGTTGCTTTAACGTGAGCTCGAACCCATGCCCCTCAACTTCTAAGGCGATTGCACTATTGACTTCGCTATCCAGCCAGCTTGATAATAAGAATATAATAATACTAACAACACAGAACGGCAATATCAATTATCCTTACTAATAGAAAACAACATTTATAAAGGTGAAAACAGATAAACAAAAATCCATGTACACGGATGATACATAATCGATAATCCGTTGGTTTAAAAAAAATACGCAATTATAGCCCTAAACATGACTAAACCTCGCTAGAGTTGACCAATCGCATTTTATGTTTAAGAGATGGTAGTGATAAAGGGGGGGGCGGGTAACAACAACCTCATTGAGCATGTCTCAAAGTTCACTAGCTATTTTTTTACCACGTTTTTATTAACTCGCTTTCGTTGGGCATTGTTTGTTTGTTGGTTTGTCCAAGATTTTTTCAAATCTGCCAACGTAAAATTGAACCACTTTTGATGGACCTAGAGATCTGAAAATTTTACCACAGATAGATCTTGGATGACAATGCATTGTATCAAAATTTCAAATCGATCGATTGTACCGTTTTTAAATTATTGAACTTTTTAATTTATCTATAGTCTATATAAAAGCATCTGTACCGTCGGCTTTTGTTGACATCTGTGAGTTCGCCCCGTGACCACATCACAATCTTTTTAAAACGTTGGGCGGGCGCTTGTGAGGTGTTTGGTAAAATAAATAGAGGTAAAAGAATATTTGAAAAAAAACAAACCCGTAAAAAGAAAGTTTTTGACTATAAATCCCTTATATATGAGACATAACTAACAGTAGTGATTATTTTTAAACATTTACAGACTGACACTGAGTGATGTCCCTTGTCTTTAATAAATTGGGGTGGGATGTGAGGGGGCGTCGGCACGACGGTCGTCGTCAACATGACGGTCGGCGTCAACTCAAACTCACGTGGAACTGGAATTTAAAAAAAAACAAACAGTGAATTTTGAATTACATACCTCATATAAGGATAAACTAAAAATGCATTAATTTAATTATGGTACGTTCGATCGATCTGAAATTTTGATTCGATGCATTGTTAGGTTCGACGGGTCCGTGTGCCAAATTTCAGTTTGATCGGATCATGGGAAATGGGTCATTTTTGACTTCTGTTTTTCCGCCCGCCGAGCCCAAGACAGACAGACAGAGAGAGAGAGAGAGAGAGAGAGAGAGAGAGAGAGAGAGAGAGACGCCGGTGAAGTTAATATAAGGGATTTAAAAACCAGGTTGTTATAAGTGGACTTAAAGAATAAAATAAATAGAAGTAAAAAAAAAGAATTTTAAAAACCACGTTTTTATACGCGGACAAAAAAGAAGAAAATAATTTAAAACTTATTAGTTCAAGTACTTCGATTTAATATGACTAAAAACGTGGGGTGGGTGTTTGGTATAAAAATTAAAGATTTTTAATTTAGAAGGCAAAAGAGAGATCTATAAGTGAGAGAATGAGTGAACCGCATATGTTAAACCTCATAAGCGCCCGCCCCACGTTTTTATTCATTGAAATCGAAGTACTTGAACTAATAAGTTTTTAATTATTTTCTTCTTTTTAGTCCGCTTATAAAAACGTGGTTTTTAAAAATCTTTTTTTTACTTCTATTTATTCATTACTTCGTGCTGCAGTTTGTGTCTGTACTCTCACCCCCTCACACCGTTCTTGGCTGAGCAAGTCTGCGGCGTATGCTACGCCACGGGTCGTTCTTGTATATATATATATATATATATATATATATATATATATATTACACATAAATGAGCTTGTGCAAGTAAGCATGACGAATGACCATTGCTGGTGTCAACTAATCACATTTAACGGTTGGCAAGCGAATGAAGTGGAGGGGTGGGGATTGTCTTGAGATCAGCAATAATTTTTTGCATTCACTTTCGTTGTTCCTTCGTAGAGTACATGTATTTCGTAGTGTATTGGTTATTAAATCCGCCTAACAAGCGGAAGGTCTTAGGTTGAAGCCTATGCCCACCAGTTTAAAAAAAAATTAAAATGTTTATATTTATGTCCGTTCTTTTTCCCATTTCTTAGCGAACATAAACACCGCTTCGCATGTATTTCATGTGAAAAAAAGCCTCGTTCATTGTTACACAAATTTCTTCATCAGGTAACGGTCTGTTTCTATCGGTCGCATATTCCTCGGAAAAGATCATAGACGAAGTTGTGCTCGGCTACATCGCTGTAATATAATTTGTTTCTCAACATTGGGATAACTTCGTTGATAAGCTCTCAGTTGTTCTCAGTCACGGAAACGAAGTCATAAACTCTCAACAATACGGTCAGTAACTGAATACTTCAGGGAGTATCTGGTGGTGAGGCAGAAATTGTCCCGATGCCCGAAATACTTCCCAAAAGTGCTTTGGCGGCCCCCCCCCCGAATGTTTACTTGCGTTGTTCCCATTTGTTCGAGCTACTGTTTTTGTTCGTTCTTCCCCTCCCCTATTTTTCTTTGCACTATCTATGAGTAAGTCTGCGGCGTATGCTACGGTTCGTATCTAGTGGAGTAATAATTTATGTTAAGAACTTAGGAATATGTCTTCAACAGCATATCGCTTTATTTTGGCATGAAGTAATCATGCAACTAGATAATTAAACGTGTACAGCATCATACCACATAAAAATAAATGGCTTATTAGTATATAACATATCGTATTATTTCAGTAATTATTGCTTAATTAATTTTTTTAGTCTCTATACAACATTTATTTCGCTTTTAAGGAATTATGATTTTATTAAAATTTTAAAATTATTTGAAAACCTAAAATATTTCAATAGTAAAATTACATTGAAGTACGGAATTTCAAAATTTTCTTATTTATAAACGTGTTAAAAGAATTCATAAGAAAACAATGAAGTTTTTCCCCTTGTAGAAAATGTTTACCAACACAAGTTTTTCGTAGCGTAAGTTCCATCTACTTTAACGGGAATTCATGTATTGCACAAGTAAAATTTTAGGTGTGAAATTTTCGCATTACTTCGTTATTCTTTTAAATTACTAACATAAATGTTTGAATTGTCAGGAAACATTTGTTCACAGATGGTTCACACCAGGGGCGGATCAAGATTGCAAGGGGCAACTGGCTGCAATTCCAACCGGGGCCCGTTCCAGCCACCTGTATTATACAATATGATAAGTTTGGGGCCCTTGAATCATTGGGGGCCCCTGGCTTTAGCCAAGTCAGCAGCCCCCTTAATCCGCTATAGGTTCACCCATTACTTATAGGTTAGCATAATGGGTTCAAATCCTGCCGTTAATACATAGCCTTATCCTATTTTAATATATTATGACATTTCCTTGTTCGAAGATTTTTAGTGAGTTTGGTGGCACACGCAACTAGGATGACGCAATAGCCCCTATTATTAGTAATTGAACTTACAAAAAATATTTTAAAAATTCCAGGATGGTTCTGTTTTACACATTGAAGACAGGTAACAAAAAACGTGTAGAACATCAACTAAAAAAGGCTCTTTGCCATCATCCAAAATTACAGATTTGTAGTTGTGCCGTAAAACATGTTTAATATAATGCGCACCGATCAGGAATATGTTTATAAAAATTGTTGTCAAAAAAATACGCCCCTTTTTGTGCGACAGAAAGGTTGTTCAATATAATACGCACCGCGACAATCTATCTAAAAAAATTATATGTTATATAGAAATAAATAAAATAATTTAAAAAATCAATACTTTAATTACAGTACATGCGAAAGATCTGAAATTTTGATACGTCGTTATTATCATCGGCACAAAACTTCCTGCAAAATTTCTGCTCCCTAGCTTACGAGGAAGTTGGTTAACAATCGATCCAAAGTTTTGGCGAGAAGCAAGCAAGCAAGCCATTAACCAGACACCACGAGTTAATATGAAAGATTTAAAAAACACGTAATCTTATCTTATCTGTTTACAGACGCTCCTTCTATACATAATCTCTGTGTGTGTCTTTGTGTAGTTTTTTTACCCGCGAAACGTTTACTCTCGTGTATCGCCTGTTTCCCTCTCTTAAAACTTATAGTTGAAATCATTTGTATCACTTTTTAATAGCTATCTAGGAATTGTGTGTGCAGATTGTTGTTTGAGATACTCATTGAGGAAATATGTATAGCAAAACATAATCGACATACGACACACTCAGCTATGTTTTGTTGAAAACAATAAGAGATACAAATATGCTTGATAATTTTTTAAGTCCAATAACCTCCTTTTTGTGGTCGTAGGGGATTCTAATGTCTTGAACATTCTCGGTCTTGGTAGACCCTGGCGCTCTGCACCCATCCCTCTCTAGGTCAGCGGAGGACGTTCTTAACGTTAGTCATTCAACATTTTTTATAGTGGCTTGCACGTGGGCTCGAACCCACGCCCTCTCAGCTAGTGAGGAGAGCGCACTATTGTCTTCGCTATCTAGCCGTCTTGATAATTAGAATATAATAATACTAACAAAACAGAACGGCGAAATCAATTATCCTTAATAATAGAAAACAACATTTATAAAGGCGAAAATAGATAAACAATTTCATGTACACGGATGTGTCCGACACTATTGACGACCTTAAAATAGTTTACTATTATAAACATCAACCCCCACTCCCTAAAAAAAATCAAATTTAGAAATACTTCATATTTTAATGGAGAAGACGATTACCCTAAAAACAAAAGAGCAATTTTATCCTATATATCTTGTAAGACAAACTTTATCACCTTGACCTAAAAGATGATCTTGCATTTGTCTCCCATACACAACAGCAGATGCAGGGGAAAATATGCTTTTTTGCTGCAGTAACTTGCGACAATAATGGTTATGTCTTCACGTTTAATGTCACCAGTACAGCACCCGTCAGGCTAGAAAAAGAAGCCTCGAATTGGTGGAGAGCTTTGTCTACATAAGCAGCACCATATTCAAGCAAAGTTGGATGGATGCTGATGTAAAATAAGATGCGAGGAAGATATAGGCAGACTTCCAACAACTCAAGGAACCTAATTCTCCAGAAATTTAAGCATACATTTAAAGATAAAGGACTTCAATGTCATCTTTCTTAAGAACTCTAAAGGAAGTCTATATCATTGCACAATAGAGAAATTATACATCAAATCAACAAGTCGTTGATAAATTACATCAATTCTACCTAAGAAGATACACACTCAATAAAACTGAACTTTATCATATTCATAACTTTGCCTGACACACACTATGTGATTAATTTTAAAAATAAGACAAAAAATTGAAATGAAGTCACTGATAAACATTAATTCATGAAAAAGTAAAATAAAGTAAAATGATCAGGATCACACATAGATATATAATACATAAATTTAGATGGGAAGCCTTCATCTGATACGAAATAATATGTGTCTTTTTCACAAGTAACTTATTTAGTTACTTCATTATCTTTTTCTAACCACAATATCTAAACAAAATTATACGAACTTTTTTAAATATATTTTTAAAAAATGATGCTCTGACGAAAAGGGATTAAAGCTTTGTATTCAATTTTGGAAAATAACTTTGAATTTGGATATTTCTTTCTTTCTCCAGTTTAACGGGAGTTTAACCATTGTACAAATAGAAAAAAATTGAAGCGGTGGTAAAAATCTAGCAAAGACAAAAAATGAACTCTTAACATCTTCATAATTTTGCTTTTGGAATATAAGAATATTTTTTAAAAATATAGCTACATACAAACATTATAACACATGGAAAACTCAAAAGGATACAATAAATAGGACCATGTAGATAAAAAAATATATTTTTAGATTTGAATCCTTCAAATCATATAAAATAATTTTTGTATAGCACGTTCATAACTTAATTGCTTATTCTCTATTTTCTTCACAAAATGGAACTGAATTTTGATTCCTTACAAAATAATCATTTTATCTTAGCAGGTAAATAAAATATATATAATTAGATTAACGAAGAATGTGTACTGGAACTTTTAAAGCTATAGAAATATGCCCTTAAAACATTTTGTTTTTAAATTGTGCACGAAGTATTCATGCAACTAGAAAATTAGTACGCTATAAAGTCTGAACTGAACACTATGTATGACATACAAGCGTATATATGTATCCTGTTGCTTCAATCATTATGGTTTAATAAAATAGATCCAATATCTATAAAGTATTTATCACGTTTTGTAGTAATCATATGATTTTATTGCAATTATAGAGAAATTTGCATTCTGAAAATTTTATAACAAGAATTAATGTTAAGGTAGAGTGTTTCTAAAATTCTAAATTTAAAAAGGTTTATGAAAATAAATAAAACATTTCAGTTCTTAAACTTCGTATACAAATACGCACAATCACAAGAATTTTGGTGCGTATATCTAAATCGATTTTAAGGGAATTTCATTATTGTTCAAGTATAATAATGTAGTTATTCTTCAAAATTGCTAAAATTTTAATGTTTTTTCCCTGTTATATAGAGCCGAGACGTGGAGAACAACGGCCGTAAACCTGACCAGAATACAGTCCTTTATGAAAAATTGCCTAAAAAGGATTCTCAGAATTATCTGACCGGACAAAATCAGCAACAGGGAACTGTGGCAGCGGACAACGCAGAATCCAATTAAGGAAGAGATTCTCCAGAAGCGGTGGTGGTGGATTACTCATACACTAAGAAAACCTGCTTCCAATACAAGGCAAGCACTGAAATGGAACTCTCAGGGTAAGTGAAAGAAAAGGCCGTCCAAGAAACACTCGGCACCGAGAATTGGAGGCAGAAATCAAGAGAATTGGCCATGACTGGAAGATCCTGGAGAGCCTGGCCCAGCATAAGGATGCCTGGAGGTCTCTCGTTGGTGGCCTATGCCCTTGGAGGAATCGAACATGCCGCCGATGATCGGTGGATGCCCTCGTGGACAAGAAGGCTCATAATGTTTTTTTTGTACCAACCTAAGTGCTTGGAAAGTTCACCCATCGCCTCTTTTTTAGTATAGTGGTTAACATGTGACAAACACATTTTTGGCCAAATTCAATGCATTTAAGATTATTTACAATGAACGAATATTTTATTCCCGAGGAAAGGGATCGGTGAAAAGCCAGACAAACAGGATGACCATAATGCGACTGGGATACAGCTGTCACATGCACGTTGTATGCGACTTACGTAAGATAGTATCTAAATGGGAAATATATTAATATAAAAAATTGGTACATTAACTCAAAGCGATAAGAACAATTTTAAAAAATATGTAAGTCATTTCAACAGTATATTTAAGTTGTTGTTTTTTAATCTTTTTATTAACTCGTGGTGTCTGTTTGATTGCTTTGTTGATTGTCGAAAAAACTTTCGATCGATTTTTAACCAATTTCCTCGTAAGCTAGCGAGCTGATATTTTGCAGGCAGACTCGTGTCGAGGATAAAAACGATGTATTAAAATTTCAGATTGATCGCATGTACTATATTTAAAGGATTGAATTTTTAGTTTATTTTATTTATCCCTATGTATCATGTTATTTTTTGAGATAGAGTGTCGTGTTGCATATTATATTGAACAACCTTTCCTGTAGCGCAATAAGGTGCATATTTTATTGACAAAACTTTTATAAACATATTCCTCATCAGTGTGCATTATGTTAAACATGTTTTATGACACAACTACATTTTTTTATTGTTGGATGGTCTTGCGCTGCGTATTATAATAAACATTTTTTAGTTACGTCTGGTACATAAAGGATTGATAGTAAAAAACTTGGTTTTTTACGTTTTTTTTATTTTAAATATACAATGAAACTTTCTCAAAAATAATTCAGTTTTTCCGAGTTTTGCTTATTATATAAACTTATGCGCAATCATTTTCTCTTCCATTTTTACAGTTTTGAGTTGGTAGGTTAACTATTTCGTACCTAGAAAAAATTATTTTTTGTTCGTCTTTGTGAAATAATTTGCCGAAATGTTCACTGACGTGTATCGTCTGTTATGATATCTTTGAAATCAGTGTTTAATTTGAACAAATCCTTTGCATCTTCTTTGGTAGGCTATTGATTTTTTATGTGTGCAGCTTGTTGTTTGAGCATCTCATTGAGAAGAAATTTCAAGCTACACACAATCGACATTCCACACATTCAGCAATGTTTTGAAGACAAATTCAAAACAAAAGACAAAAATACAAGTTTTTAAATTAATTAATTTATTAATAAATGCACAAAAAAATAATGCGAAATGGTTTACCTTAATCAATAGAAATATTATTTTTAAAAAGGGGAAGACGGATCGAAAAATTCATGAACGAAGACGTGATAGAAATTATTTGCAACGTTGACATATTTCACTAAAATGTACCACCACCATCAAAACATGTAAATACATAAAAACTTGATCATTTTAAAAGACAAGACGATTACCCTAGAAACAGAAGAGGAATTTCATCCAATGGAGCTTGTGAGACCAACTTAATGACCTTGACCTTAAATATGATAACGCGCTTCTTTCCCATAGACATCAAAAGATATTGTGAAAAGAAACTTTGTTGCAGTAACTTCTGATTATGAGGTTCTTAATATAAACAAAAGGAAAGATTATGTCGTCAAGATTAATGTCAATAGTAAAGCACCCATCATGCTAGAAGTAGAGGCCCTCGAGGAGGTAAAGTCTACCTATACAGCACGTAGACAATTAATGTTTGACTGAGACTGATGTCAGATAAAAGATTAGTAAGGAAATGGCAGCCCTCCAACAACTCAAGGATGTGTTAGTCACCAGAAACCTAGGCAACAATTAAACAAACTACGGCCCGCGGGCCAGATGCAGCCCGCGAGGCCCTCTCATCCGGCCCCTTGAAACGTTTTAATCTCCAAAAAAGATACTATTTTTACCTGTAGTTTACAACAAAACTGCGTGTTCTCGGCCCCATAACAGCTATGTGACAGTTAATGCGGCCCTCATGCAGAAAAGTTTGGAGACCCCTGACTTAAGAGATGATCTTGCAAGTTTCTCCCATGCGCAGCAACAGATAGAGGAGAAAATAAACTTTATTGATAATAAACTTCTTCTGATAATAAGAATCTTAATACAAACAAAGTGGCTGGTTAAGTCGACAAGGTTAATGTCACCAGTAAAGCACCAATCGGCCTAGAAATAGAAGCCCTCGAGTAGGTAGAGATCTTTGTGTTTTTTTAGCTCCATGGTATACAAGCAGAGAGTGACATATTCTTATGTCATATAAACTGTGAGGAAGGAAAGATGCAGCCTTGCAACAACTCAAGAATGCCCGGTTCTCCAGAAACGTATGCAGCTACTTAAAGATATCGATCTTCAATGCCACGGAGAATCCCGTTGTGCTCCTTAAGACCGAGACATGGAGAAATACAGCCATAAAACTGAAGAGAATGTAGTAAAAAAAAATTACATATTTAATATAAAAAAAAATTCTTCGAGATTTATTGGCCGAAAAACAGCAACCAATAAAATGAGAAGCAATTTTATTTACATTTATGGCATAAAATTGCATTTGATTCTGGTATAAAAGAATAAGTAACAGAATGCCTAATTCAATCAACAGAGGATTTAACAATTAAAGAGCTATCTTAAAAGATTGAAGATCAAAACAAAATGTTAGTCATAATTTTAATGAAAACCGTATACGTCTTTTTCTATCTAAAAAGTACACAAAAAATAAAAATTAAATTTTTATATATCAAAATCTTTACTTGACACAAACCTTGCGTTTCTCTTAAAACACGAGGAATCAAAAAATTAAAACCATTATACATTTAATCATTTTAACACTTGCGAAACGAAAATTAGGTGCCATAACAAGGACCATATATAAATGTTAGATAAATATATTTAGATTTTAAACCTTCAAATAATACTAATAATGTTTGTACTATACAATTCTTCTTCTTTCTTTTAGTAATAGTACTGACTGTTCCGTAAGTAAAGCAACAGAAATTCTAGATTATTTACAGATAAAGCATTTCAGCTTGTCATGTAATGTGGTTTTATATATATACATTTTGGAGATGTGGTTTACCATTACCCTTAATGAGCTTTGGAATGCATCTTACACTAAATGTTGCTTTTTAATTTAGCATGCAGTAATCATGCAACTAGAAAATTATTATTCGGTTACAACTATAGCAGAAAATATTGCCTTATACGGACCTATATACTAAAAAGGTAGCTTAAATAATTATAGTTTAATGAGATTATGGTTAAGGTATCTTGGGGTTTTTATAACCATTTTAATATTATAAACGATTTCGTTGTATTTTAAAGTATTTCCACACATGAAATAGTATAATACCGAATAAACCTTGAACTAGAGTGTTTCAAAATTTTTAATATATAAAAAATTAACTGAAAATAAGAAAAAAACAATTACGTTTCTTCTTAATGAACTTAGAATTAATACGTTGCCATTAGTTACTAAGCTATTCGTAGGAGGCAGAACACTGTCTCAGAATGCCAATATTGATGACTAGGTGAACGTGAGAATCTCCAAGGTCAGTGCAGACTTTTGCAGATTGCATGACAGTGTCTGGAACAGAAGGGGAATCAGCAACCAAGCAAACTAAAAGTATACATGGCTATTGTGCTCCCTATTCTACTATATGCATAAGAAACTTGGGCAGTATACCAATGCCATGAAGGTGACTGAACCACTTTCAAAATTATCAATATAAAATGGCAGGAAAAAGTTCCAGACATCAAAATATTAGCTAAGGCTGGACTACCCAGCATCCCTACTAGACTCATGCAGAGCCAACTTTGCTGGGCGGGCATATAGTGCGCATGCCCGACCATCGCCTCCCCAAGAGGCTCTTCTATGGTGAGCCTACTGAAGGTGATAAAACGGGCGGAGGTCAACGTAAGCGTTACAAGACTCAAAACTGCTCTAAAGGCTTTTGACAATGGACATGATTCCTGGGAGGCAGCAGCCAGTAAGCGAGCCCAGTGGCGCTCAATGATACGGAATGGAGCAGCAGTCTATGAGGCTAATGGCTAACAGTCTCTAAAGACCAAACTTCAACACAGGAAGGACCGTGTACTAAACCCTCGCGAAGGGATACATCTGTCTCTTGTACGTCATGAAGATGCACATTTCGTGCAAAGAATAGGGTTAATAAGCCACCAGAGGACACACGTGGTTACCTAGCACTGGACTAATGAGAGTAGTCATCGTCGACTACGACGGACGAGCAACAACATTCGTAGGAGGGTCAAATTGTACGTATAGGAGACAGGTAAGGTAATACTTGTAGAAAATCAATGAACAGCCCCGTTATCATGCTTCTTAACATTTTATCATTGACAAATGTTATGCATTATGGACGTTGAAATTACTTGCATTTGTGTGCGGATGATACGTCCGATAGTATCCATATTTTTAAACAAATTAATGCAAAAATTGGTACGTCATCTCAAAGTGGTAGGGGCCTTTCAAATTAATACAAAAATGGATGCGTCATCTCAAAGTGGTAGGGCACTTTCAAATTAATACAAAAATTGGTACGTCATCTCAAAGTGATATGGGCCTTTTAAATTAATACAAAAATTGTTACGTCATCTCATATTGGTAGGGACCTGAAGTATAATTTAAGTCAAGTCACCAACCTTTATCAGGTTAATGTTATTTAATTTTTCTTTTAAGAACTCCCTTCCATTCTCATATTTTTTATTGCTGGAATTAGTTAGCAACGTTCTTTCTTCTCCATTTTATAGGTTTAATTTTTAAAAACCGAAAAAAAAACAAGTTTTTGACTATAAATCCTATATGTACGAGACATAACAAAAAGAATGTTCATTATAATACGCAGCGCAAGACAATCCAAAAATACAAAATTGCAGTTATGTGTCGTAAAACATGTTTAATATAATTCGCACCGATCAGGAATATGTTTATAAAAAGTATTGTAAATAAAATACGCACCTTATTGCGCGAAAGGAAAGGTTGTTCAATATAATACGCACCACGACACTATAGCAAAAAAAGTTAACATGTTAAATAGAGATAAATAAAGATAATCTGAAAATTCATTAATTTAATTACGGTACATTCAATTTATCTGAAATTTTTATGCTTCATTATTATCATCGGCACGAGTCTGTCTGCAAAATTTCAGCTCACTAGCTTACGAGGAAGTGGGATAAAAGTCGATCCAAAATTTATCGGCACCGCCCGACTGAAGCAAGCAAGCAGACACCACGAGTTAATATAAAGGATTTAAAAAATGGACGGTACTATAAATAAAATGACTTCATTTTGATGTATGTATTTATAAGTTTTCGGTGTATGTCCGTGTGAAATAATTAGCCAAACGTTTACATCTGTGTATCGCCTGTAATTATTATTTTTTTAAATGTAATTTTAAACTTACACTAATCAATTGAAACTTTGAAGAGTAACATCTCCAGGTTTATGTCACCAGTACAGAGAGAAGAGCTCTGTATACATTGACAGCACGTTAGAAAAGCAGGTCGGATGGATGCTGATGTCAGATTAAATGATTGGGAGGTCAAACAACTAAAGAATGTCTGGGTCTCCAGAAACCAAAGATGCTAAAAGTCAATGATCGTCAAATTCATGTAGAAGCCTGTGCTGATCTACGGAGCCGAGACATGGAGAACCACGGCCTGAAACATGAAGAAAAAATTTGTATAAAAACATAAAATAAATATATTTAGATTCGAAACCTTCATTTCATATCAAACTATCTTTGAAGTTTTCACCATCAAATAATAACTCAGTTACATCCTCATCTTTTTCTAGTCCTAATCTCTAACAAAAATGATACTAACTGCTTTGTACGTCAAACTATTCTAGATCCTCTATCTAGCAGGCATTTCATCTTGAAAAGAAAATTTGGATTTTATCCTTGGATTGGAGTTCCTTATTTTCTTCATTTTAAATGGAATTTGACCATTGTACAATGAAAAGAAAAAAATACTAAGCGCGGTTATATACGTACTTAACAATACAATTCATTTTTACATAGACATAACTTCACATTATACAAACTTTATAGTTCTTTAAGAAAATATATCTATATTATGAATACATAAATAATAAATAAAATATATGGTATTGACGTATTATTTAAACATTTTATAAATTGGAAAAGGAAAATAAATTGCCATGGTCAGGAACATGAAGAGATTTGTTTTTTTAAATTGCTTTTGATTTTAAGATTTCATCTCATGAAATTAATATTTGTTACTTGCATAAGTACATTACCGTATTTTCACGCACAATCCCCGTGGGTTATACCAGGTTTTACAAACCCAGCCTCCCCCCCTGAATAATGCATCAATGGCGCTATTACTTGCAAAACGCGAATATAATACAAGCCCTAAAAATTTTGAATCTCTTGAGAAATTAGATTCTGTATAGCTTCTGGTGAGTTTGTGCACAATCTACCTGCAATGACAGTCAACTTAAATTCTTCCAACAACTCAAGGATGACTAGGCCTCTGTAAATTTAAGTAGCATTTTAAAGATAAGGGACTTCGTCGCCATCAGAAAGACTGTGCTTTTTTAAAACTCCTTTATATTAACTCGTGTTGTCTGATTGAGGTGGTGCCGAAAAAGAAAATTGGATCGATTTTTAACCCACTTCCTTGTAAGCTAGAGAGCTGAAATTTTGCAGGCAGACTCGTGCCGATGAGAAGAATTACGTATCGAAATTTCAGATAAATCGAATGTACCGTAATTAAATAAACGAATTTTTAGATTATCTTTTTTATCTCTTAGTAACATGTAAATTTTGTTGCTATAGTGTCGTGGTGCGTATTATATTGAACAACCTTTCCTGTCGCGCAATAAGGTGAGTATTTTATTGACGATACTTTTTATAAACATATTTTTTTATCGGTGCGCATTATATTAAAACATGTTCTACGAGACATAACTAAAATTTTGTACATTTGGATTGTCTTGCGCTGCGTATTATAATGAACATTATTTTATTTATGTCTCCTATATAAAAGATTTATAGTAAAAAACTTGTTTTTTGCGGGTATTTTTATTATAAGGCCGTTGTATGGAGAAATACGTCCGTGACCCGGAAGAGGATTTAGTTAATTTTAACATTATTCCTTGATATTTCCTGGCCTGAAAAAAATAGTTAACCTGGAATAATAAAATACTAGTATCAGAAAGCAATTATTTTTTTATTGTAAGGCTTCACAATCCCTCTGTCTAGGATAAAAGAATATGAAACACAATGCCCAAATTGATAAACAAAGAATTTAACTTTTTTGTTTATATTGGAGATCAAAACTACACTTCGGTCATACATTAAAAGGATACTCTAAGCATCTTACTTCTACCTAAGATAATTTACATAATATAAAAATAAATATATTTGAATAGCAATTTGTTTACTTAACACAAATCTTGCGATCCTTTTAAAACATGAGACAACACAATTATATTAATTCTTCATTTTAACATTAATTTTATCACTTTTAAACTAAAATAAGGTGCTATGGCCACATGGGCGCCCGCAATCCCCTGGATTTATGGATTTTTTAAAAAATTGACAAAAATAGACTAAAAATGTATTAAAGTAAAGAGAAAATAAAGAGAAAGTAACTAAGCTGATGCCGATCTCGTTATCCTGTGTAATTATTTTTATATTTTCTATATTGTAGAGAATTAAGGCGGTTAAAGGGTCTTTAGATCAAAGATTTCTGTTGCTGGTAGTGGTCGGACTGGTAGTCTGGTCAGAACTGACCTTGATGTGTGAAAGATGTGCGGTAGCTTGGATAGATGAATAGACCGAACCACGTCCAGTTGCTCAGAGGTGCTAAATGTAGACTCTGTTATGTAAAGGTCAGTCGTGTGAAGCACTGACCAGGGGAAATGAATGCGATTGTCCAAACCAGACCAGGGGCTAACATCAAAGAGACCAGAGCAGGTCATGGTACCCCACCCCCACCCCCGTCATAATCTGGGGGGGGGTGGTGGTACAAGATGATTCAATCATCATGATTGACATATTAAATAGTGACGTACTGTAGACAGGGGACTAGACAAAGGCGTGGCCTCCAGACTGAGGGAGTTATAGGACGTGACCAATAACGGACGGAGTTGTTTGCAACGGTGGTAGTAAGGATCATAAATAAACTGTATTAACTGTATAACTGTATATATGCTCAATCTCATATACTTTAAAAGCATTGTTCAGAAATGTTGGTCTTTACAATGCCTGGTTTCTAGCTACCCCATAACATGGCCCATCCTTGTATAGTCTCGGTTCACAGCGTGATCACTTGAGCCCTATGGCGGATTTAGGGGAGGGGGATGAACTGGCTAAAGCCAGGGGCCCCGTGCAGTCTTAATTCGCCCCTGCTTGACCCCTCCAGCACGGATTCATCCCCTCAATGTCAACACTTTCAGAAATGCCATACTTACTATACCTCATAATTATAAATTATAGATAATAGAAAGTTGTTAAAAAAGAAATTGCAAAGAAAGAAAATAAAATAAAAATATTAAAAGAATTTTTAAAAAGGAAAGAAAAAAAAAGAAGTCTCCAACCAAAATTCAATCCACTACCTATTACTTTGAGATTTAAAAAAAAACCAGCCGACAACCGTTGGACCCACAGAAGCATATAGATGAAGTTTTAAAAAAATCTTTAATCAGAAGCTTTTAAGTGTCGGGGTAATATGATCCTGACACTTCCACATAAGTAAAAGGTGTACGTGTATATTTTATCACAATATTAATTAAGGACAAGTAGTACTGATCTGTACAGAGTTTTAATTAATGGTCACGTGACCGGCCAAAAAATCTGCGTATAGCGCTAAGAATTATGGGAAAAAAATTACTTCGAAAAAATTTTGCCCCCCCCCCTAGAAAATTTTCTGCGGGCGCCCATGTATGGCCAGGGAAATTGTTGAATATTGAAAAATAAATGTATAATGTATGCCCGCAGCGCATATTAAAAAAAATTGTACCTTACAAAAGTAACTTAGTTACAAAATCTTCTTTCTTTCAAAAATGTATGCCTAACTGTTTTCCGCAAGTAAAGCAAATATAGATTCTCTACCAAAACCGAAAAAGCATTTTCGCTTGAAATGTAATGTGGTATTATATATATGGACCAGCAAAATACCAGCGCCGCAGCGGAAACAGTATGAGTTCAGTTTTGTGTTCAGGTGCCGCACACCTAATATTGTAAAGTGGGACCCTAAGTACAAAGACCGTTAAAATGGTTGAATGTGGCGACTTACACTGGCATTATAGCAACGAAATAATTACCTTCATTGCTGTCGAAAAGCCTGGAATGCCACCTCACAGATTTCGTGAAGGTTGGGGCCATAAATAAGAAAGTTTAACATGGGTTACGTAGTCCACCGTTCAGTCAGTTACGCGTAGAATTTTGAAGTGAAATTTTTGACATATTTTGCCCCTTAGCGTATCACAATATGTGTTATCAAAATCTTATGTACCAAGTTTGATCGAGAATCATACATTCTAGCAAGAACACTTTGCGAGAGTGCACTCAACAACGTTCTCAAGTTTCTTGGCAATCAGTGATTAATATAATATTTAAACAGTTTATATAAGGAAAAAAAATACATCACTTTTATGGACCTTCGATCTCTATCATTGAAATATATAATTGTCATAAGACCTGTTGATTTAAATCTGGATCATGATGGATATACTTGTTTCTGCGTGAGTTCAAAACACCTATTAATTTCAATCTGGATAATGATGTAGATATTTTGCAACAATGAAAAAATCGATTAATATGGAATGGATAATAAATAATTAAGTGTTTGTTGTTTTTTTATTTAATTTTAAAAAAATTGGGGGGGAACGGAAGGGGGAAAAGATTGTTTGGCCTCTGGCCCAAAAGGAATGGACATCAAGAAGAAATGGCCTTACAGAATTTTTATATGAGTCATCAAGTTTTTATGTACCAAGATTGGTCAATATCAATCCATTTAAACGAGAGCCATAGTTTAAACACGTCTTATATATTTTATTTTGGCGGGTCCCTCAGCCTACCTCCGATGAGTGATAATTGTAAATTCTTTTTCGCCATTTATCATTCTGAGAGAATACTCAAAAACTTCTCAAACTGTAATGCTTCTACCTACAGGTGAAGTTTGAAAATTAGTAATGAGACAGCCAGTCAGGGCTTTGTCTTTTATTAGTATAGCTTGAAGAAATATGGAGTTAAAAGTTTCTGTTAAGAACTTAGGGAATATGTCATAAACAGCATATCGCTTTTTAATTGAGCATGAAATAATCATGCAACTAGATAATTATACGAAACGATAAATCTGCGACGTAAAATAATCGCCTTTAGTATATAACACACCGTATTGCTTCATTAATTATTGCTTAATTAATTTATTTTTTGTCTCTATGGATCATGTATTGCGCTTTTAAGGAAACATGATTTCATTAAAAATTTAAAATTATTTAAAAACCTAAAATATTTCAATAATAAATTTACATTGAAGTAAGAAATGTCAAAATTTTCTTACCTATAAAAATGTTAAAAGAAATCATAAGAAAAATAATTAAGTTCATTCCCTTATCCTAGGAAATATTTACCAACACTAGTTTTTCGTAGCATAAGTTCCATCTACTTTAACGGGAATTTATGTATTGTACAAGTAAAATTTTAGGTGTGAAATTTTCGCATTACTTCGTTATTCTTTTAAACTACTAACATAAATGTTTGTATTGTCAGGAAACCTTTGCACACAGATGGTTCACCCCAGGGGCGGATCAAGATTGCACGGTGCCCCTTGCTGCAATTCCAACGGGGCCCGTTCCAGTCACCTTTTTATGCAATATAAAAAATTTGGGGCCCCTAAAATCATTGGGGGCCCCTGGCCTTAGCCAAGTCAGCAGTCTCATTAATCGCCATAGATCACCCATTGCTTATAGGTAGCATTGGGGTTAAAATTCTGCCGTTAATACATAGACTTAGCCTATTGTAATATATTAGAAAATTTCCTTAAACGAAGATTTTTAGTGGTTTGGTGCACATGCGACTGGGATGACGTAATAGCCCATGTTATTAGTAATTGAACTTACAAAAAATATTTAAAAAATTCCAGGATGGTTAAGTTTTTCACATTGGAGACAGGTAACAAAAAACGTGTAGAACATAAATGACAAGGCTCTTTCTCTTGTTTCTAGACATTTTAAAAGTGAAAAGCATATCTGGATTATGGACATTGTAGTTATTGGCAATTTTCATACGATTTTTACATCTGATATAATTCACATGGACAATTTCACGGATGACCAATTTCCCCCCTTTAACTTGTGAGCTGCGCACGGTGGTGTTGTTGGCTTGTTGGAGCGAAAGCGTGAAAAGGGAGAGTTTTTTGGTTGACGTGTTTGGAATGTGTGTAGAGGTCAGAGAGACGGTTGGAGTGAGGGGGTGTTGTATCAAGAAGTTGGAATTAAAGTTTGTTTTCTGTTAGCAGTGTTCGACTATTTCTTGTGTAATTGGTGTTGATGAATCTTAGAGCAAGCGATCCAGACATAGACTAAGGACGCTTGTGACAGACAATGATATTTAAAAAACCCACAATAGTACATTAATTCCAATTCTTACAAACCTAAAGCACAATTCAATTCATCTCAACGTCTTAATTAGTTTAAAGTTATTTAATTTGTTTTCTTAAACGTATTATCCATTCTTCATCAATTTTATAATGCAGGAACTTGTTGGCAACATTTTTGATTGTACGTTTTGGAAAGGCAATGGCAGGTTTCCAACAATTAAAGAATGTTTCGGTCTCTTGTAACCAAAGATGCTATTTTAAAGACAATGATCTTGAAAAGTACCTTATATAGCTTAAAGATTACAGTACCTTGCATATGCAGACGATATAGCGCTACTGTTTAAATACCGTAATGACCAATGTTCCCTTTAAGCTGCGCGGCTGTGCAGATATCTGACTTACGCCGCACAGCAATTTAGAATTACCGCGCAGCAAAATTTGTAAAATATTGCTAAAAAAACAACGATTTTATAAGCGGACTAAAAAGAAGAAAATAATTTAAAACTTGTTAGTTCAAGTACTTCGATTTAATATGACAAAAAACGTGGGGCTGGCGCTTATGAGGTTTAACATATGCGGTTCACTCATTCTCTCACTTATAGATCTTTCTTTTGCCTTCTAAATTAGAAATCTTTAATTTGTATAACAAACACCCGCCCCACGTTTTAGTCATATAAAATAGAATTACTTGAACTAATAAGTTTTAAAATATTTTCTTCTTTTTAGTCCGCTTATAAAAACGTGGTTTTTAAAAATCTTTTTTTTACTCTTATTTATTTTATTCTTTTTAGTCCACTTATAACAACCTGGTTTCTAAAAATATTTTGTACCGCTATTTATTTTACCAAACACCTCACAAGCGCCCGCCCAACGTTTTAAAAACATTGTGATGTGGTCACATGGTGAACTCACGGATGTCAACAAAAGCAGACTGTACAGATGCTTTTATATAGACTATAGATAAACTAAAAAGTTCAATAATTTAATAACGGTACATTCGATCGATCTGAAATTTTAATACAATGCATTGTCATCCAAGATCTATTTGTGGTAACATTTTCAGATCTCTAGGACCAACAGAAGTGGTTCAATTTTACGTTGGCAGATTTGAAAAAAATCTTGGACAAACAGTAACGAAATCGAATTAATAAAACGTGGTTAAATAAAGTACGTTATTGATACTTGGACAATGACCAGAAAATAAGAGAACCTGCTAAACACGTGTGAGAGGAAATTCTCCTACTAAAAATACATATCATATTCATAACATTACTTGACACAAACTTTGTGATTAATTTTAAAAATAAGACACATAATTGAAAGAAATCACAGATAAACATTAATACATGCAAAACTAAATTAAAGAAAAAATATCAGGATCACACAAAGATACATAATAAATAAATTTAGATGGGAAGCCTTCATCTGATACGAAATAATATGTGTCTTTTTCACAAGTAACTTAGAGTGTTTCTAAAATTCTAAAACATAAAAAAGGGTTATGAAAATAAATAAAACATTTCAGTTCTTAAACTTCGTATACAAATACGCACAATCACAAAAAAATTGGTGCGTATTTCTAAATCGATTTTAAGGGAACTTCATTATTGTTCAAGTGTAATAATGTAGTTATTCTTCAAAATTGCTAACATTTTAATGTTTATTTTTACTGTTATATGGAGCCGAGACGTGGAGAACAACGGCCGTAAAACTGACCAGAATCCAGTCCTTTATGAACAATTGCCTAAAAAGAATTTTCAGAATTATCTGCCTGGACAAAATCAGCAACAGGGAACTGTGTCAGCGGACAAAGCAGAATCCAATTGAGGGAGAGATTCTCCAGAAGCGGTGGAGGTGGATTGGTCATACACTAAGAAAACCTGCTTCCAATACAATGCAAGCCCTGACATGGAACCCTCAGGGTAAGCGAAAGAAAAAGCCGTCCAAGAAACACTTGGCTCGAGAATTGGAGGCAGACATCAAGAGAATTGGCCATGACTGGAAGATCCTGGAGCGGCTGGGCCAGGATAAGGATGCCTGGAGGTCTCTGGTTGGTGCCCTATGCCCTTAAAAGAATCGCACATGCCACCGATGATCGGTGGATGCCCTCATGGACGAGAAGGCTCAATAATGTATTTTTTGGTACCAACGTTAGTGCTTGGAAAGTTCACCCATCGCCTCTTTTTTTAGTATGGTGGTTAACATTTGACAAACACATTTTTGGCCAAATTCAGTGCATTTAAGAACATTTATAATGAACGAATATTTTATTTCGGAGGAAAGGGATCAGTGAAAAGCCAGACAAACAGCTTGACCATAATGCGACTGGGATACAGCTGTAACATGCACGTTGTATGCAACTCACGTCAGATATTATCTAAATGGAAAATATGTTAATATAACAAATTGGTACATGAACTCAAAGCAGTAAGAAAATATTTTAAAAAAAATATGTAACACTTCAACAGTATATTTAAGTTGTTGTTTTTAAATCCTTGATATTAACTCGTGGTGTCTGTTTGATTGCTTGCTTGTTTGTCGAAAAAAATTTGAATCGATTTTTAACCCACTTCCTCGTAAGCTAGCAAGTTGTAATTGTGCAGGCAGACTTGTGTCAATGATAAAAACTGTGCATCAAAATTTCAGATTGATCGCATGTACTGTATTTAAATGATTGAATTTTTAGTTTATTTTATTTTTATCTATGTATCATGTTAAATTTTTCATATAGAGTGTCGTGGTGGGTATTATATTGAACAATTTCTCCTGTCGCGCAATAAGGTGCGTATTTTAGTGACAACACTTTTTATAAACATATTCCTGATCGGTGCGCATTACATTAAACATGTTTTACGCACAACAACAATTTTGTATTGTTGGATAGTCTTGCGCTGCGTATTATAATGAAGATTTGTTTAAGTTACGTCTCGTACATAAAGGATTTATAGTCAAAAACTTGTTTCTTTTTTTTTATTTTAAATTTTAAATATACAATCAAACTTTCTCAAACATAATTCAGTGTTCCCGAGTTTGGTTTATTCCACAAACTTATGCGCAATATTTTTTTTTCCATTTTACGGTTTCAAATTTGTGAGGTAAACTATTTCGTACTTAGAAAAAAATATTTTTTTGTGCATCTTTGTGAAATAATTATTGGCAACGTTGACATATTTCACTAAAATGTACCACCACCATCAAAACATGTAAATACATACGAACTTGATCATTTTAAAAGACAAGACGATTACACTAGAAACAGAAGAGGAATTTCACCCAATGGAGCTTGTGAGACTTACTTAACGACCTTGACCTTAAAGATGATAACGCGCTTCTTTCCCATACACATCAAAAGATATTGTGAAAAGAAACTTTGTTGCAGTAACTTCTGATATTGAGGTTCTTAATATAAACAAAAGGAAGGATTAAGTCGTCAAGGTTAATGTCAATTGCAAAGCCCCCATCATGCTAGAAGTAGAGGCCCTCGTGGAGGTGGAGTCTACCTATACAGCACGTAGACAATTAAAGTTTGACCGAGGCTGATGTCAGATAAAAGATTAGGAAGGAAAATGGCAGCCTTCCAACAACTCAAGGATGTCTTAGTCTCCAGAAACCTAGGCAACAATTTAACCTTGAACCCATGGAGGATTTAATAAATTTTAACATTTTCCTCAAGATTTTCTGGCCTGACAAAACAAACAACCTGGAATTTAAAAAAAACTAATAGAATCAGAAAGCAATTTTATTTTATTGGAAGGCTTCAAAACCCTTCTGTATAGTTTAAAAAATATGAAACACCAATCCCGAAATGATAAACAAAGAATTATATACGATTTTAAAGAAAAATTGAAGCTCAAAACTACACTTCGGTCATACATTAAAATTGATACTTCATGCATCTGCATCTCATAAAATAAGAACTTAAATATTAGACATAATATAAAAATTAATCTATTTGAATAGCAATTTCTTTACTTGACAAAAATCTTGCTGTCCCTTTAAAAGCACAATTAAAATAATGCTACATTTTAACATTTAACTACGTTCCAAAAAAATAATGTTCCATGGCCAGGAAAAGTTTTGAATATTTAAAAATAAATGTATAATGTATGCACGCATCTCATATCAGAGATATTTTTACTTTACAAAAGTAACTTAGTTACATAATCTTCTTTCTTGCAACGATGTTACTGATTTCCGCAAGTAAAGCAAATACAGATTCAATACCAAACCGAAAAAAGCATTTTCGCTTGAAATTCAATTTTATATTATATATATATATATAGACTAGCAAAATACCCGCGCTGCAGCGGAAAAGTATGATTTCAGTTCGTGTTGATGTCCCACACACCTAATTTTTAGAAGCGGGACCATAAGTACAAAGACCGTTAAAATGGTTGAATATGGCGAGTTAAAGTGGCGTTATAAAAATGAAATAATTACGTTCATTGTTGTCAATTCACACAGGAAGCCGCCTACCATATTTCGTGAACATGGGGACCATAAATAAGAATGTTTAACATGGCTTACATTGCCGACCGTTAAGTCCGTTACGCTTAGAATATTGAAATGAAATTTTGGACATCTTTTGCCCTATAGTGTATCTCAATATGTTATCAAAATCTGGTGTAACAAGTTTGATCGTGAATCATACATTGTAGATAAAAACCCTTCGCGGGAGTGTACTCAACAACTTTCTAAAGTTTCTTGGCAATTAGTGGCTGAAATACTATTTATACAGTTTATATAGGGAAAAAGACATTCGTTTTTAAGGACCCGGAAGCCCTATTAGTGAAACATAAAATTTCATAAGACCTATTTATTTAAATCTATGTCATGATAGATATACTTGTTTGTAAATATTTATTAAGGATGTGTAAACTCAAATTGTGAATGAAATGACATTAAGGGCCCCAAGCTAAAACGTTGCAAGATGTAAAATTCATATGTCTGAAAATTTCTATCTTGATCATGTAAAAGATATATGTCAATGTTTACAAAAAACAAAAACAAAAACAAACAAAACTTAGTAACTATTGCCTAACAAAGAGCAAACATAATAGATAGGTAGTACAAAGTAGTAGGAAATAAAAAGAAAAATTTTATACAATGAGTGGGTAGTACCTATTTATAGTAACCTATTTAACATATTTTCGAATATTAATATTCTAAATAATAATATTAGAAATACTAACACTAATCTTGAAAATGAATAATCAGTGTAAGGGAAAACGATCGGCTTACGATGCAGTAAACAATCATAATGACCGATTTAGCTTGTAGTTATAAACAAAATGTGTACAGTTTTGTTTATGCTGTCCTATTATTCTTTAAGGTTGGCTTTAGGAAATTAACGATTAATTTCTCGAATAATCGTTAAAAAATTTAACGATTAAATTTTTTTAACGATTAATCGACCCACCACTTATAAATGTACTGGTAGACAAAAAGTAAAATATTTTGGCCGATAAAGAGAAACTAATTTCCGGACGATTACACGAACATTTTGGTTTTTAACTATTGGTTGACGTGAATTTTCAAAATGTTGATAAAAATTATTGTGTCCATTGAGAGAAATCGTTTGCTTACCATGCAATGTTCCCTTTTAGTCTTAGCTTCGTTGGTCCATGTGCAAAATTAAAAAAAAACAAAACAACTCGTTGGCAAAGTTGCACAACGTCCATTTTGTGTGCAATTTTTTAGAAAATTTGCTGCGCGGTGATTCTAAACTCCTGCGTGGCGTCGGTCAAATATCTGCGCAGCCACGCTGCTTAAAGTGAACATTGCTACCGTGGTTCTAACTCTTCGCGTACATATCACCTGCAAACCAAACATCTACTACAGAATCAGAAACTTCAGGTGAGACAATCTAAAGCTATTTGAACGATAGTTCTGCTGGACTGATTGTATTGTTAATAAGACCCGCTCATCACTTTAACCAAAAAATGTCAATACACTTGTCTGTTTGCTTTCTTGGTTAAAAGATGTGATATGTAGAAGACATTCCAGTGTTATTTCGATTTTCGACAAGTATTTTAATAAATGTTACTTATGACAACATAAATGTCAATTTTCGGCTTTAATCGAAATTAAAGATTAATTAATCGTTAATTTTTCAAATGTTAAAGATTAAATTTAAACTAATCGTTAACAGCCCAAGTTGTCTTACGAGCAGGTTACACACTGTTTATACTATTTCCTTCCAAAAGGGGGGGGGCTTATGAACGAAAGGGCTATAGAGCGAGTATATACGGTAATTTCAATGTGGATGATGACGGATATATTTTTCAACAATGGTTAAATCAAGTGATATGGAATTGATAGTAAAGAATTATTATTATATTTATTTATTTATTTTGTTTTGGCGGGGGGGGGGATTGTTTGGCCCATGGCCCAAAAGGAATGGACGT